>VMDO01029240.1:0-22869 GCA_007922755.1 Pedetes capensis | reverse complement strand
TGGGGGAAACATAGAGGAGGGTAAGGGGTAACCTATATGAATAATGTTTATCAAATTGCATATATGAAAATTGTCACAACGAAAAGCATGTCAAAATGAATCACATTATGATGTACATTAAAAATTTCTAATAAGAAAAAGAAAAGAAAAAAGGAATGGGAAGGCTTATTGGGTTGCTCCCTCAGGGAGGAACAACCAGCAAGCAGCCCTTTACAAGTGGCAACTCAAGGCCAGCAACATAGAATGCTGCTGCCTTAATGGTGTTACAGCTAGCAAGGCTACAGCTCAGATGTTTCTAAGAAGACACAGGAGTTCCCCTGGTCTTGACTCTCACAGCTCGCCTTCTCTACCCTCCTCCTTCCCAGGGTTGGGAGAAATTGGAGGGCACTTCGTGCCTTACTAGTAGCCTTCAGCACTTTGGAGCCCCTGGGCTTGACATGCCAGCTTGATTGTAGTTGGCCACAAAAGTGGGGAGTGCTGGATCAAGGTGATGGGGTCCAGACAGCAAGTGGAGAACAGTGAAGGGTGAAGGTGGGTTCCAGGACCCCATTTATATAGGCTCCTGGAAGGGGGTGTGTCCTGGGAGCAGCCAATCATGGTGCATTCCCTGACAGGTTTGACAGTTTACCTGTCATACCTGCCAGGTAGGACAGTTACTCAAATAGGGTGATTTTGGGGTGCACATTGGATTGGTAGGTAAAATGTGAAAGGGTCCAATCATATACATTTCTTTAGGAGCCAATCAGGAGGCTTGGGGTGACCAATCAAGGTAGAGGTGGTTAGGACAGGATCTAGCTGGTCAGGGGCCATCTTTGGTCACTCAATCGGAGGGGTAGGAGTGAGTAAATAGAATGTGGCCCTGGGGTCATCCAGAAGTCAGTCCCTCAGGCTGGTCAGAGAGACCCTACTTAGGGGGTCTTTTTTAGGAATCTCCAACACTTACCCATACAGAAGTTTGGGTATTCAGAATGTACATCTTTAACTAATGATTCTTATGTATGTACTTATCCTACTCACACTAATACCATAATAGGTGCCTCTTTGAATTATTGTTTTGTCTTATCTACTTTATAAAATATATACTAAAAGAAGTGTGAATTATATATCTAGTAAACTATCCAGAGTGTTAAGGTGAAGTATACAAATAGTAATAATGCACATTACTTTAGAGTAAAACTATGCTTAATGATTTTTCTTAGAGAATATTCACTCTAGAATCAATGAATTTTCTCAGTGAAATAGAAGGTATATGACAGACTTTAAAGCACCAAAATTTCTCCTCCATCATTTGCTATACTGCCCTTTGAATCTGATAATGTTACCAGAAATGTGAAAAGGGGTCCTGAATGAAGATGTAGAAGGAACTGAAGATTAATCTCACCTACTTTATATAACTTTGCTGTATTTGAATTCTGCTACTCACAGCACAGATATCAGAATGATGTAATTTTAATTCATAAAATTTGAGTAAATTTAAGCTTGGTGGCCTTGAAAGTCAAATTATTTTCCCAAGTCACATCAAATAGTGGACACTGCCTCCTGCTGGAGAAGTCAAGAAAAGCCAATTCCTTGGATGGTATAGTGAACTGTTAAGCAGTATGAGAGTTTTATGAATTATAGCCATTCTATGAATCAATTCCTGCAGCTGTAGCCCTGTGGCATCCGATCCCGTCAGATCTCAGAAGTTAAGCAGGGTCAGGCCTGGTTAGTACCTGGATGGGAGACTGCCTGGGAACACCAGAAGCTGTAGGCTTGGGAGAAGGACCTGGCAACCCCCTTCCAAAAATCAATCTGCCATTGAAAACCCTATGAACAGCAGAGAAGCACTGACAATCGTGTTTCCCCTGTTGTACAGAGGGTCGCTATGAGTTGGATACCGACTCCATGGCACCTAACAACAACAACAACAACATGAATCAATTCAGAACACTCTCATTATTTACTGTCTAAAATATATTTTTATGCTACAAAGATCAAAAATGCAATCAGCACAACAGTCAAC
Organism: Pedetes capensis; assembly: GCA_007922755.1. Taxonomy (NCBI): domain Eukaryota; kingdom Metazoa; phylum Chordata; class Mammalia; order Rodentia; family Pedetidae; genus Pedetes; species Pedetes capensis. The sequence continues at coordinate 20,867 of VMDO01029240.1, read as the reverse complement.
ATAATCCATATAAAAGAAAGGATTCATCTGGATTCCTCTTAATACCTAGAATGGCATACCTGAAAATGAACAAATCTACCTTCTTATCTCCTTGAAAATCTCTAGAGCATTTATGATATCTGCAATTATTTTATTTTGTTTTAATTTATATTGACTACAGAAGATAACTTACCATGAGGTCTATTATAATAACAGAAAAACACACTGCAACCTAGCTTTCTGACCCAGAACCCATTTCTAAATGGATTTAAGAAATTATTTAGGTCCTGTTTCTAGATATAGCACATAAGATCCAAAACTTGGCAGGAATTTTTTCCTTTACTATGTATACATAGGCTTTGCAAATGAATTGAAAATTAATTACTTTCTCCCTTGTTTTGTAGACTATTTTCTGTACATTGTGTACTAAAAGCTTGCAAAAATTTCTCCTACTGTGTTAAAAGGCAAAGATATATTTGATGCATTAATCTTCGTCTAGATAGCATAGGGCAAGCTTGTATAGAAGTACACAAATCAAACAGTACCTTAGCTGAGCCTTTGTGTCTATTATTTTCTTTTTCTGAGCACAGTTGTACAATTTTCCAAATGTAGTTTAATTATTCTACTGCCACTTCCAGCTCTGTATTTATCATAGTCATTAATGCCCTCAGTTCTGAATCCTCACTATAATCTTGTTTTTATGGGTGGCATGTGTGAAATCAAATGTGAATTGAGATGTTAAAGAGGAAACTGTAACTTCTGTTGACCAATCATTTTTGTAAAAATCAGAACCTAAGATTAAATTATATCACACAAAATTTTATTCTATCATGCATCCTGCTGTAAAGGCATCAGTTATATGGCTGTCACTATGGATACACTATCTAAAAGACAAAGTCCACCAATATAACCAAGTACCTTCTTTGCAAATACTTGTCAGGTAAAAACTGCTTCCTTACTTTGTATGAAATGATACTAAAGGTCACTATTGATTTGGGATGCCCTATGGAGCCAGCCTAACAATCGTGACATTAGATTTACAACTTCAGAATGCCTATAGAATAATGTTCTGAAATACTAATGCTAAAAATGGGGCATAGCTTAACACTTCAAACAAAAGAGTTGCTAGATTTGTTGCTTATTCATGAAAGTAAGCATTTTCTGGTAAAATACCATCAGAGCTAATTGATCACAACAGGTATCTGTGGTATACCTGCATTTTTAAGGCTTTTAAACATTAAAATAGATTAGTAGAAATGTTTTTTTTTTTCCTAAAGGTCTTAAAATGTTCATTTGTACATGGTTTGGACAATATGGTGCCATACTTCTTGAAGGGAACTGCTTGCACATAAGAACCTTGAACATTATTATTGGACTTTTTTCATTAAATCTCATTTATCAACCTTATGAGAAAGTAGGTCTAGCCCATTTTGAAGGGATTATGTTTTAGTTAGCCTGCAGCTATAGCCCTGTGGCATCCGATCCCGTCAGATCTCAGAAGCTAAGCAGGGTCGGGGCTGGTCAGTACCTGGATGGGAGACCGCCTGGGAACACCAGAAGCTGTAGGCTGGGAGAAGGACCTGGTAACCCCCTCCCAAAAATCAATCTACCATTGAAAACCCTATGAACAGCAGAGAAGCACTGACAATAGTGTTTCCCCTGTTGTACAGAGGGTCGCTATGAGTCGGATACCGACTCGATGGCACCTAACAACAACAACAATGTTTTAGTTAAGAAGAAGTAAGGAGAAAGGCCTATTTTGGAATATCATCCATATCTTTTAGTGATTTTAATTTTTAATTACTTTTTAAATGTAATTAGAAAACAAAAACTCCACTATTGACCCATCTTCTTGTTGTTATTATTGTTGTTATTGTTAGGTTACCCTCAAATTGGGTCCAATTCATAGTGACCCTATGTACAACATCACAAAACACTCCCCAACACTGTGCCGTGCCTGGCACTATGTCAGTGCTTCTCTGTTATTCATAGGATTTTCAACAGCTGATTGTTTTGGGATTGTTCTCGGGAATAGGCTGCCAAGTCTTTTTGTGGGTTTTGTGGTGTTGTGGATTGAACCCAGGGCCTCAGAAAACACAGAGTAGCACTCTACCAACTGACCTAAACCCCAGCCCCATTGACCCATCTAGCTACAAACTATAAACAGCCTGATTCTGTCCAAATCTGCTGGATGTTAGTTAACTTCATCTTTGGTGATACGAAGAGATATGATCTTTTGGACAACTGATAATCCAAAATAAGGTCCTCAAAAGAATGATTTAAATATCAAAATTTTTATAGAACAAGACTAGAGTTACAAATAAAATTACTTTTGCTACTATTATCATCAAAAGAACAAAAGGAGGGCCAGGGATATTACTCACTGGTAGAGCACTTACCTAGCATGTGCAAGGCCCTGGGTTTAATCTCTAGCACTGAAAATAAAAAAGAGAGAGGGGATTTCTCACAAATATGGACAGCAAATAGAATAAAATATTGAACAGTTAGTTATCATTTTGTTAATAATCACATCTTTGTAATGAATTATTGCAGGCCCCTAGTAGTAAAAATTGCAATGAAAGGAAATGAGAATAAACGTGCTTGAACATGTGATATATTTTCTTCTATGATGATTACTTGCTTCACAGAAGCAAGATGGATAACTTCAAAATAGCCCTTGCCCACTGGGCTCTCATAAGCTATGGTTTCACCAAATTGAAGACCTGAAGTATTCTAAGACCATTACCACAACCTTGTAAAAACATGAACACAGAAAAAGATTATACTGAGTTAATAATATGTGAGAGTCAAAAAAAGATCTTGTTAGCTAACAGTGACAATGTGGTCATGGTTTTCCCCAGGAAGAAATATGTTTGAGGTAATAAATCTAATCTGTATGAAGAATATTCACTTAATGATTTGAAGAAAAAATGAAGAGTAATTTCTCTATCTAATGCATAATTGCTTAAGAAACTGATGAATTTCAGGAAACTTGAAGTGATGAATTATATATCTTCGTAAGATATTGTGATGCTTACTTTTATGTGTCAACTTGACTAAGCTGTAATATCCAGTTATTTAATCAGACATATCAGACATTAATCAAGATGTTATGTGAAGGTTCCTTGTAGATGTGGTTAACATCTACAATCACTTGATTGTAAGTAGAGAAGATAACCCTTCAGAATGTGGCTGGGTCTCATCCAATCAACGGAAAGGCCTCTAGAGCAAATATTGAGGTTTCCCAGCAAGAAGAAATTATGCCTCAAGACTGCAGCATCAACTCCAGCCTGAGTTCCCAGCTTGCCAGCCTGTCTTACAAATTTCAGACTTGACAGTCCTCACAATTATGTGAGCCAACCCTTAAAATAATCTCTATCCCCTTTGTTGCTCCTTCTTTCTCTCCTTATTCTTTGTGTGTACATTTACAGAGCTAGCTCACTTGCTAGCTAACTAGATAGAAATAGATATATCCTGATGGTTCTGTTTCTGTCTCTGAAGATTTGTACAGATACCTGCACATGCACAGTCTTTAAGCATTCTTTTCCAAGTGGAAATGATGGAGACTCTAATTTCCGAATTGCTTATTAATGGAAATGATACATTACTCACACATAAAAATTACAGTATGTCTTATACTTTACAACATTAGACTACATAGAAGTCAAAACCTAGGTGAAGTCACATCTAAATATGACTTTGATTCAAAGCAAATTGAAATTTTTGTTCCAAAACAATGGTTTCACAGTTAGTTATTTGCACACAGCCAAACAAACAGACCAACCTAAGGAATATGCAGTATTGTGAGTGACCTGATGCTGTTAGAGCATCTAAGGAACTGAGGAATGTGTTATCTCACATCTCCTCAGGTTCTTTAGAAAGAACAGCCTGAAAATTTTTTTTAAAAAACTCATTAATCCACTATCACCAAAAAGAAAAGAAAAGCTAGGTAACTTCTGGGGAGAATTGATTGTACTTTTGACCATGGTTGTATTAACCAAGTCTATGTAGAAGAAGAAGAAAAACTATTACATTAAAGGATTCTCTTTATGTGCAATAGTTAAAATAAAACAATTCGAATAAGTAGGTTGGCATCTTTTTGGACAGATACTGGAATCAGACAATATGATCAATTGTGTCCTTAAGAGATTCAAAGGAAACCAAATTTGACTATTTCCCCCTTGCTTAAAACATTTGATGGGCATTCTAAGACAGATCTGCTACTGAAATGCTTATTTCCATTTGATCCTTCCAAAATATGCAGATGCTTTCTATAACTGCGATTTGAAGTGCTTATCATTTTTCCTCATCTTTTATGTTAGACATGCATGTACCTGAATGACATTTGAAATTATGGCTGATATACAGTATCTCTTCTTTTAGGGACAGTTCCCAAGACCTGAAGTCAGCTCTATGGGAGAGAATATAACCTTTTCCATGGAAGATACAAACAAATATAAGGCAAGAAGGAGGATAAAAGAAAAACAGAATTGGTTTCCTTTTATCCTAAATAATTTTCTCCTAGGATTCAGCAAAAGTCAGACTACTTGTGAAGTAATGAATATTCAATAGGGTATTCTGCTGTCTTAGTGTTCTAAGTGGGATTAAGCCAAAAATAAAATAATTTTTAAAAAATGCAACCTGCTATCACAGCACCACAGTAAAAAGTGTCTTGCAAACTCAACTATGTAGCACTTACTTTCTTAAATATTTTCCAAGGCAAAATATACCCTTCCTTTTCCTCTGGTAAATGGTTTAATCAAGACTATTTTATGTTTTTAGTTCTTTCCTTTTCACTAAGGAAAAGAAGCCTAGAATACTCCTTGTAAATCTGAAGAGAAAATGAAACATGGGCAAAGTTATAGGCAAATAGAATGGCAGTGTTACAAAAAAAATTAAAGAAATTTGCCTGGTCATAGTCACATGATCAAGGATCTTTATTCTTATTCTTATCCCCTAAAGAACCTGAGGAAAAGCTAATATTTTTAAAAATTCATAATCAGTGAAATATTGATTATCCAGAACTCTCACTGCATTTTCAACTCTTGTTCTTACTGAATACACATTTCATATTAATATACTAAATATAGACAATGTTTAAATGATATAAAATATAATTTTACTGTTCCTGACAATTCAAGGGTCACCCTAGTGAGTTCAAAGTGTATTTAACAGAATCAGACTGCTTGTTCCTACCAGACTACTGTGCTCTATGAATTATTTCTTTCTCCTCCTGGCTGTAAGAAAATTCACTATGACTTCCCTCTGTTATAAGAGAGCCTCCCTATAATGGTATTTCTTCCCTTTCCTCATTTATAGCTTCTCTTCTGCTAATGTTTTTAGAAACCAGATGATGAAGCCTGTTTGTCATTTTCAAAGAAGGCAAAAGACTCTAAACAAGAATCTGAAGAAACTGTATATTTATAAAATGTGTGAGTATTAGAGCATGTGTTATATATTGCAAACCTGAGGCATCCATAATCTTTCTATAATGCGTACTGCTCACCTGTTTTGCCCACTCCAAGCATGGTAATTTTGATTGAAATCATCAGTCAGCCTCTACATTCAGATACGTTTGCTTACAAGTGACAAAAAGCCCAATTCAAGTGCGCTTAAGAAACAGAGAAAAAAGAAAAAAAATTATTGCCTCTAATTATCGAAAAACATGGGGGTAGGCTGGCTTCTGGCAAAACTTGATCAGGGTGCTAAAATGATATCACATACACATTTCTCTTGATCATTCTAGTCTGTATTTTCTATAACGTTTTATACTCAAACTCTATACTAAAACTTCTATATCTATCAAATCCAGACACTTGCCTTATAGCTACAAAATTGCTGCAGCAACTGCAAGCTTCATAACCTTGATCCATGCTATCAAAGGGAAAAGCAAGAATCCTTTCTGGCAGAAATTGCACTATATCAAATTGATCAGAATCACCCTTCCTTGAACTAATCACTATTGCCTGGCTTCAGTCAATTGGAGCTTTGAGAGGGGTAAACAGACACAAGTCACGTTGCTTGTAATGGATGAGGTAATATTTATATGAGAAATGAAGAAGTAACCAACAGGTTTCCAATCTGTGGTTTGGAAACTTATTTATGACTATATATGTAGAGGTTCTGAAGATAAACTCTTCAATAAAAAACATATATAGTAGTTGAAAAAGTTAACTTGGAAAGCAGGGGCAGGAGGATTGCAAGTTCAAAGCTAGAGGTAGCCTGTGTAACTTAGCAAGACACAGTCTCAAAATTAAAAATAAAGACGGGAGTAAAGCTTAGTGGTGGAGTGTCTTGAGTTCAAACCCCCAGCACCAAAAAAATATAAATAAATAAATAAATAAATAAATAAAAATCTGTACTTGAATATGTTAACAAAAGAAAGTTTATAATCAGTAAAAAGACTGAAGTACTAGTGAGAATTTACCTTATTATTATATTAAGCAGCAAAGAACATCTCAAAAAAGCCAAAAGGTAGAAAATATCAAGGCACATGATATGATCGGAACTCAATAAAATTAGAATATTAAATAACTGAACTTTAATAGTTGAAAGTTATTCTCTTAAATGAGATAAAAATAAAGACACAAAAATAAAAGGTAAGAGATTCAGTGGAAGCTATATATAGAGGCAAATCCATAGCCTTTACTGATCTTTATTATTGGAAGAAAAACAGTTAATGAAATAAGCATTAAATCCTGTGCCATTAAAAAATGATACTAACAGAATCAGATTTCTGCTTCCAATCAGCATGGAGTAACAAGACCTAGATTTAGCCACCCACTTGAAACAATCATAAGAAAAATACACAAAATATATGAAATGATAATTATAGAGGCATTAGATATCAGGCAAAGAAAAATAATGAGATGAAGATAAAACAAGTAAACAAGTTGAGGGCTGTAATTTCCCCAGCTTATTGCACTGAGAGAATTCTGAACTGGAGCATGGGGCAACAGAAATACAGGTGAAGTCTGGCCAATCTCATGAGTTGAGGGAGCAGAACTGGGAGTCTAAAGAGAGGCAGCTTCACAGAGAAAGAATAATAAGGAATAGGTCTTCCTTAATTATTCAGCTGATACCACTGCATGTGTGTTTCTTGTCAGAAACAATGCAAATGAGAAGAGAGTGGAGCAACATTTTTAACATACTAAAGGGGGAAGAATTTGATCTATAATTCTATATTCCATGAATCTATCTTGAAAAAAAATGAAAGTAAAATAAAGGGTATTTCACGCATATAAGAGCTGAAAGAATTCAGCAGCAGCAAACCCACTTTAAAAAAGAAATGTTTAAGAAAGTGCTTTAGGCAGAAGGAAAATACGTAACAGATGGCAATCTAGGTCTCCACAAAGGAAAGAACAGTAGAATGGCAATTATTTGGATAAATATTAAGGGGATCTTTACCCTAACTAGATAAATTTCTTTCAAAGATAATTGATTATAAATATAAATAATTATAATATCATATGCCATTTGTGACCTTTATAAAACTAAGGTTCTTACAGTATAAATTAAGTGGTATATCACTTGAGGCTTAACCATGATAAGTTAAAAATATATACACTATAAATACAAAGCAACCACTAAATGACAAAAGAAAGAATTTTAGCTTATAAAGAATCAAGATGCAGCCAACAGGAGGATAAATCATCAAAGATATGTGATTAACCCGGAAGGAAGCAAAAAGAGATTAAGCAAACAGAAAAAAAAAACAAGCAAGATGGTAAATCTAAACCTATGTCAATAGCTACACTAACTACAAATTGTCTAAACATCTCAACTAAAGGACAGGATTTTCAGATTAGATGAAAATGTAAGACCCAGATAGGCATGGTGGCAAAAACCTGTAATCACAGCACTCAGGAGGCTGAGACAGGAAGATCCCAAGTTCAAGACCAGCCTGGGTTACATAGCAAGAACTCATAAAACAAACAAATAAACAAACAAAAAAAAACACAAACAAAAAACTATATTTTCCCTAGCAAAAAAACACATTATAAATGTAACATACAAATAAGCATAAGAATGGAAGAATCTATGTCATGTTAATGCTAATCAAAAGAAACTGAAGTGTCTGTATTAATATCAGAATAAGTCAATTTCAGAACAAAGAACACCAACAACAATGAAGACATCTAATTAATTAATTAATCAATTATTAATCAGACCCAGGGGTCAGTGCATGCTAAGCAAGCACTCTACCAATGGAACTGAACCCTCATCCCAAAGAAGTTGATTTTATAATAAGGAAATTATTCAACATGAGGACAAAATAATCCCAAATGTTTATGTAAACTGATAGCAGAGTTGCAAAATACATGAAGCAAAAATTGATAAAACTGAAATCAGACTTTAGTTCCCTATGTATGCATTTTTATCGTTTTTCTCAAGAAAGTTTAATACTTCTCATCATGTAGAGTCTGTATTTTCCTGTTAAGATTATACCTATGTATCTTACATTTCCTTGTAATATCTTGATCTGAAATATTTCAAAATTGAGATTTCTAGTATACTCTTCACTTAGTGTTGGCCATATGCATTCTGAATTTTTACTCTCCTTCAATATGCTTGAAAAAATTCTTGCTGCAGGTATTTTTGCAGTTAGGAATCACATTATTCAGGCAGTAACATACCCCTTCAAGTTAGACTTCTCTTTGAGTAAAATATTCTCTACGTTTCTCTGTTCAATCCTGCATTTTTTTCTGACCTTGCTAAATCAGTATAGGTATTTCTATGAAAGTCACTTCCTTTTAATTTTAAAAGCAATTTTTAGCTTAGAAAGGGCTAGAAAATGACTCTCCCAGTGAGCCCCACCACCAAACTCTATAACCACATTAGTGTTGCTCTTGAACCACTTCACATACATTTTGAAACACATAATGTTTCTTTGTGATCCTGCTTTTAATGCTTATCATACTTTACTGGTTACATTATGGTTTTTACAACTGTAGATCTGGGAATGTAGCTCAGTGGTAGAGCAATTGCCTAGTATGTGTATGAACCCCTGAGTATAATCCTCAGTACTGAACAAAAAAGGTAACTTCATGTTGTACCACTAATTTATTCAGCAAATATCTATTGATCATATGCTCTTCAACCAGGCACAGTTTCAGACTCTGAGGATAAAACAAAAAGGGACTAGTTCAAACTCTCTATTCTCATTGTTCATATATTCTAATGAAAGGGTAAGTTTGAAGGGACAAATAAAAATACATATATTATCACTTGGTGATATGTTGTTGTTAGCTACTGTCGAGTCAGGTCTGACACATGGAGACCCTCATGGGGTTTTCAATGGCTGATTGTTTTGGGATTGCTTCAGGAGTGGATTGCCACGTCCTTCTCCCTTACTTGTGACATATTCTATGAAAAATAAAGTGGGGTAATAGTAAGAAAGTGAAGACAGCTATTGTTTTATAAAAAAATCATCAGGAGTGATTTTCCTGATAAAGTAGTATTTTACTATAGATTTCAAAGTAATTTTAAAAACTGAGACACCAATTTATTTAGCTCTGGAAGACATTACTAAAGTAGCACTGGTTTCCTTCTGTCTGGCGTATATCAATGAAAAATGCGGATGATTGAGAATTAGATCTATTTCTCTTTAACTAGTTCTTATGATTTTCATTTTAAATAGAAGGGTTCTTAGAGAGCTGAAAAGAGCTATGGACCTTCTCCATGCACTATAGATGTTCAAAAATTTACATATAATTTCAGGGAGAACTATGAACATAGTTCTTTAGTGATTAAAAACCTCTATAATTTGTGCTTAAAGTTCTCAGGCTTAAAGTTCTCAAACACATTCAATAAACACTGATTACTTAGATTCAGCCAGAGAATCTAGGTACTACACATTTGGAGCAAACAAAAGCATTTTAGAACCTAACTCCTTAGATGAAGTTTAGTAGAAAAAACTCTCTCTATCATTGTAGCAGAAGAATATGAATGTGAAAAGGAAGAATTCTGAATTATCTGATAAATATTCTGCTTCACTATGGCTTTGAAAGCCTGGGCTTTTGTTTTTGACTTGTTGTTCTTAGGTGCCATCAAGTTGGTGTCCGACTCATAGTGACCCGAAGTACAACAGGTAAAACATTATTATTTGTAGGTGCTTCTCTGCTATTCATACGATTTTCAGTGGCTGATTGTTTTTTGGAGGAGTGGGCTGCTGAGTCCTTCTCCCAAGCCTACAGCACCTGGTGTTCCCAGGTGGTCTCCCATCCAAGTACTAACCAGGCCTGACCCTGCTTAGCTTCTGAGATCTGATGAGATCGGTAGCCACAGTGGTATGGCTGCGGGGTATGTTTTTGACTTGTTGTTGTTGTTGTTAGGTGCTGTTGAGTCTTGTCTGACTCATAGCGACCCTCATAGGGGTTTCAATGGCTGACTGTTTCGGGATTGCCTTGGGAATGGATTGCCCGGCCCTTCTCCAATTTTTGTGGTGCTGGGATTGAACTCAGGACCTCAGAGACTGCAGCACAGCGCTCTACCAACTGAGCTAAATCCCAGCCCTGTTTTTGCCTTAGAATATCATAAAGTATGACATTTTATTATAGGATGGCCACTTTTCTCCATGTTTACTTACAAATACTAAAGCAATGTTACTAAACATACAGAAATATTTTCAAAACACTAAAGGCTTTCATTGTATTAAAATCAGAACTAACCTGGGTGTAGTGGCACATGGGATTTGGGAGGTGGAGGCAAGAAGATTGTGAGTTCTAAGCCAGAGGCAGCCTGCATAACTTAGCGAGACCTTGACTCGAAATAAAAAATAAAAATGGGCTAGGGGTGCACCCCAGTGGTAGAGCACTTATAATGTATTTGTGAGGCCCTAGGTTCAACCCCAAAGTATCACCAAGAAAATTTAAAAAATCAGAATTAGCAAATCAAATGTAATGAATTGTCACAAAATGCTAACATTAAATGTAATGGAAAAATCCAATTGTGGTCTTAATTTTTACTAAATTGTGAAGGCACAAATCATAAAAGGTAATATGTTCCACACAGCTACACCAGCATTTTGCTCTATTTTCATTTCCTACCTTCCACATAAGTTTGTTGTTATGATCAAATGAGAAAATGTGTAAGACACTATTTTGTAAACTGTAAAGAGTCTTAGAAGATGCCTGAATGTTATGCATTATGCTGAAAAGGAAACTAATATTCCTGGAATTTTGGGCTAATTATATTTAAGATGCCTGTAGCCGCACCACTGTGGCGACTGATCCAGTCAGATCTTGAAAGCTAAGCAAGGTCAGGCCTGATTAGTACTTGGATGGGAAACTGCCTGGGAACACCAGGTGCTGTAGGTTTGGGAGACGGACCCAGCAACCCACTCCTAAAAAACAATCAGCCATTGGAAACCCTATGAATAGCAGAGAAACACTGACAACAGTGTTTCGCCTGTTGTATGCAGGGTCACTATGAGTTGAACACTGACTAGACGGCACCTAACAACAACATGTTTAAAATACTAATCAGAGATTCTTAATTATGGGAATTGACCACATGGAATTTGTTTTATAGAATCACTTTTTGAGATACCTGCCATTAGACAGTCCCATCTAAGCCTTCAAGATTACTGGGAATGAGGTTCCTCTATCAACACACTTTCCCAATATGAATAACTACTGATATATGTAGCCAATGACAATTATTTGTTTCTTTTTGTGTGTATTTGCAATTGAGATGCATACATTCCTTCATAGCAACAATAAGGTAGGTGGAACACTTGTGTAGCATTTACAATATGTCAGATATTATTCTAAGAACTTAACATATCTTAATTCATTTAGTGCCCCCTAGTAATAAATGGGGGCTGGGATTTAGCTCAGTTGGTAGAGCACTGCGCTGCAGTCTCTGAGGTCCCAAGTTCAATTCCCAGCACCGCAAAAATGGGAGAAGGACCTGGCAATGCACTCCCAAGGCAATCCCGGAACAGTCAGCCATTGAAAACCCTATGAGGGTCGCTATGAGTCGGATACCGACTCAACAGCACCTAACAACAACAACAACAACAAGTAATAAATGGAAGTACAAGTAATATTTAGAGACTTGGATGTGGCCTCAGGGAATTTATTACAATTTCTGCTGCTAAACAATTTGGTTAAAAGAGGTGTCATTTAAATAGAGGGATTTTGTGGATTAATTAATGTTTTGTTCTGAAAACAAAATGACTTTTGGCCTATTTTGAGAACTGTATTTTCTCATCTCAGAAGTAGGCTGCAATAATATTTGAAAGTAAGGCCACAACTTTTCACAAAAAGTAACACTGGATCTACTTTAAATTCAAGAGTCCTGCACAATGAAGTGTCATATAGATGATTTGTTCCTAGAAGATTCTTAGGAATTAAATCACAGATAAAAATTAGGCTTGTTTTTTTCTTTTTAAAATCAGAAATGGTCTCCTACAAGCTGGCTAGAGTAATATAGGTGCAACATACCCAAGATCACTGGATGCAGCATACTTGAAGATTGCATTCAATGGCATGTGTCTAATAGAAAAAATTACTGATAATGCATATAGTCTGGATTTTACACACACTTGGGACTGTTCACAATGAAGATGAATGGAAAGCTGACAGGAGAGGTAGGTTATATAATTATCAGACTTTTTTTGAGTTAGACTTATCAAAAGTTAGGAAGCACAGGAGTGTGTTTTTCCAATTTCTTATGGGTGCTGAAAACAGACAAACTACTCTCTTCATTCTAAAAGAAACTATGACAGAGAATTGAGCTAGTATTAGTAACCTTAGCCACATTTTCCAAATACATTTTTTCTTTTTACAGCCAACTGTTTTTTTTTAATGAGTCTTTTTAAGAAAGCTTTAGCTTTATAGAAAAACTGAAGATGGCAGTTACCATATTCCCTACAGCCAGTTTCCTCTCTTGTTAATATCTTAGGATGGTACATTTGTTATAATCAATAAACCAATATTGATACAATATTAAGTAAAGCCTATACTTCATTCATATTTCCTTAGTGTTTACCTAATATCATTTTCTGTTCCAGGATCCCATCCAGGATATCACATTACATTTAGCTGTCATGTCTCCTTGGGCTTGTTGTCTTGGCTGATCTTCAGACATTCCTCATTTGGGAGAACTTGATAGCTTTGCAGAGTACTGATAACATATTTTGTATAATATCCCAATGTCCCTCAATTGATATTTGTTTGATGTTTTTCTCATTATTAGATTAGGGTTATGGGGTTAGAGGAGGAAGATCACAGAGGGAAAGTGCCATTCCCATCACATCATAGCAAGAGTACTACCACCATAACTTACACTGATAATGTTAACCTTCATTACGTAGTGAGACAGGACTTTATCAGGACTATTCACTCTAAGGGTGCATTTTTTCGCCACTTTCCATACTGCTATACTATCTTCTTAAGTCACTAGGCATAGCAAACACCTGAGAAACATAGAGTGAGGCTCCGGTTCCTTGATGGTGGCGTGTCTGCATAAATTATTTGAAACAATTTGCCATAGAAGATTTGTGTCCTCTCCCTACTTATTTATTTATGTTAATATGGCCCCATGCATAGTAATTTTATCATTGGGGCTAAAATCTAGTAATACTATATTTATTGTCTTAGTCAAATTGGTCCAGTTTTGGGTATCCTCTTAGTTAGATCATATGTTCTTTGACACACCTCTGTGATAATGGAGTTTGCTTGGTCACTTCCTTACATTTTGGCAGTGCAAGATACTCCAGGCTCATTCTATATATTTCCTACTCCAGGCTTGTTGTTGTTGTTAGGTCTGACTCATAGCAACCATATGTACAACAGAAACAAACACTCCCAAATTCTGTGTCAGGAACAAAATTTTTTTTTAAGTTTAATCTCATTCTTGCAGATACTGTGCCAGTCCACCTAGTTGAGGGTCTTCCTTTTTTTCTTTTTGTTGATCTGCCACTCTCCCAAACATGATGTCCTTCTCCAGATATTGGTCCCTGTTGACATGTCCAAAATACATCAAAAGTAGTCTAACCATCCTAGTTTCCAAAGAGCACTCTGATTGCACTTCTAGGACAGATCTTTTGGTTCTTTTTGCAGTCTATGGTATTTTCAATACTCGTCTCCAGCACTATAATTCAAAAGCATCAATTCTTCTCCTGTTTCCTTTATTCAATGTCCAGCTTTCATAACCATATGATGCTACTAAAAACACCAACGCATGAATCAGGCATACCTTTGTCTTCAATGTGACATCTTTACTTCTCAACACTTTAAAGAGGTCTTTTGCAATAGCTTCTCCCAATGGAATACGTCTTTTGATTTCTTCTTTGCTGCTTCCACAGGTGTTGATTGTAGAATGAAGTAAAGCAAAATCTTGGAAAACTTCAATCTTTTCTCCATTTATTAGAAAGTTGCATACTGACCCAATTGTAAGGATTTTGGTATTGCTGATGTTGAGGTGCAATCCATACTGAAGGCTGTGTTCTTTGATCTTCATCAGTAAATGTTTCAAATCCTCTTCAATTTTAGCAAGCAGAGTTGTGTCATCTGCATAACATAAGTTGTTATTGAGTCTTCCTCCAATCAAGATACCACATTCTTCTTCATACCCTTCAGCTTCTTGGATAATTTGTTCAGCATAGAGATTGAAGAGGTATTGTGAAAGGATACAGTCACAATGCACACTTTTCTTGACTTTACACTGGGCAGTGTTTCCTTGCTCTGTTTGAATGACTGCATGCTGGTTCATGTACAGATTCCTTGTGACTAGAGTTAGTGCTCTGGTATTTCTATTCTTTGCAAAGTTATCCATAATTTGTTGTGACCCACACAGTCAAATGCCTTTGCATAGTCAATAAAACATAGACAACTGTCTGGTATTCTCTGCTTTTGGCTAATATCCTTCTGACATCAGCAATGATGTCGCTGGTTCCACACACTCTTCTGAATTGGCTTGATTTTCTGGCAATTCCTGTCTATATATTGCTGCAGTTGCTTTAGAATGTTCTTTAGCAAAATTTTACTTGTGTGTGATACTGATGATATTGTTCAAAAATTTCCACATTTGGTAGGATCCCTTTTCTTGGGAATAGGCACAAATATGGATCTCTTCCAGTTAATTGGCCAGACACCTCCATCCAGGCCTAAATTCCACCATTTCTCCAAGGAGCTCTGGTCTTTTCTAGTGGATAATTTTACACCAAGAATTGAGTGCTAGATGTGCTTGTTTCTACTATTTCATTCTTTTTAAGCCCTCTTGCCTGCATGTGTCTGTCAGCTTGCCATTCTGTGAGGTCTTGCATGTTACTGTGGTGCTCAAAGCTATACCACCAGTATCTCAGATACCAGCAGGGCCACCATAGTGGAGAGGTTTCATTTGAGCTTCCAGGTTAAGACAGACTAGGGAGAAGGACCTGTCCGCCTACTCCGCAGTTAGCCATTGAAACCCCTGCAAATAACAGAGTACTATCAAATATAGTGCCAGAAAATGAGGCCCCCAGGCTGGAAGGCATTCAAGAGATGACTGAGGAAGAGTTGTCTCCTCAAAGAAGAGTTGACCCTAATGATAGGAATGGAGAAAAGCCCCTCTGACTTCCAAATGTGGATGTAACACAAGTCAAAATGAGAAGAAACACAGTGACTATAACAATGTGCTCAAACATAAAAAACAATCCTATGCACTGCACAATTTAGGGTAGTGATTCATTCTGCTATATATAGGGTCACTATGAGTCAGTCCAAACATAGCAGTATTTAACAACAACAACAACAACAACAACAAGCCCTTTACTTTACAGTGAGGAAATTATGTGTGTGTGTGTGTTTCCGTATGTGTATTGACACATGTTATCTATGAATATGACCACGTTTATATTTTTTCCACTTAATGAATTTGGTTCCAAATAGAACAGTAAAGGCCAAGCAAATCATTTTCAAGTGTCATTCATTTTAGTCAGCATACAATACAGTTACCTGCATGCCCATGTGTCCTGCAGCACTATTTACAACAGCCAAGATACAGAATCAGCCTAAGTGTCCATCAAAAAACAAATGGATTTTTTAAAAAGCATGGTATATATAAACAACGGAGCTTTACTCAGCCATTAAGGAGAATATGTCATTTTCAGAAAATAGATAGAACTAGAGATTATGATGTTAAGTGAAATTAGCTACATATAGAAAGAAAAGTATCCTATGTTTTCTCTCATATATAGAAACTACCTTTAAAAAAAGATGACCTGAAAATAGAAGATGGATTATCAGAAAAGGGAAAGGGGTCCCAAGGAAGGAGAAAAAGGGGGAAGTAAGAGAGGGTGGAAGAGAGGGGAATACAATCAAAGCTTGGTATAGGTATGTATGGAGATATCACAATGAAACCTTTAATTTGTACAATTAGTATGATTGAGTCATTATAATTTTTTAAAAAGTTCACCACCTCACATATATAGCTGGCTGTTTTCTGAGAATTACACTCCCACTGTTGCCAGATGGAAGATACAAGCTTTTATTATCTCATGCATCAGAAAGTTGATAACTAAAGAGTTCACATTAGAAACCAGTTAATGTCTGATGAATATTAGAAATAATCATAAGGCCTTTAATCTACATACAGTGATAGCACATACATTTGTCATTTGGTTTTTGATCACCTGACAGTCTATCACTAAATTTGTAATGTCCTGATCCTTACAAACTGTTATAATCTCTTACATACTGCCTTTCATCAGACAGGATATGATTTTGCTCACATGTTTGTAGGTATTATTCAACAATATAAACACATACAAACAGAAAAAGCAAAAAAAAAAAAAAAGGAGATGGTCTAGGCAAATATTTGTGGGTGTCTACTGTATGCAATACCAGAGAATCACTGACATAGTGCCGGGCATGGCACAGTGCCAGGGAGTATTTCTTTCTGTTGTACATAGGGTCACTATGAGTTGGACCTGACTCCATGGTACCTAACAACAACAACAACCACTATATGCAAAGCAGTATAGGGGTGAATAAAATAAATAATTCTTTCTTCTTTGTTAGTTTATATATTTTATTAGAGAAATGCAAATAATTATCATATAACATGGAATACACTAAATGTCAGTAGTAAATATGAATTTCATTGAGTATTCAAAAGAAGGAAAGAAGTCATTTAATTTACTTGACAACCATTAGAAGTGAAGAGTTTCTGAGACAGGTCAAGGCAAAAAGCCTTTGGCAAGGAAAGGACTCCCAATTCAACCAGCAACATGGAAGCATCTCTCCTCATGACCACCAAGACCAGGACAACTAGACAGCTCTCTCAAGGAAAGACAGACTACAAGCAAGCTGAGGAAAGCCTCTTGGACACAGCACCAGGAGGCCAATGCTGAGGACAGTCTCTGGTCCTAGCACCAGAGGCAGAAGAGCCACAGCTGCCCTTGAGGCAGTATAAGAGCTGCTAACACTTGTTACAGCTGTGCACTTGTTTGGGTTTCTCTTGGCATTTATCAAGACAGAGAGACAATAAAGAGGTACATGGTCTCCTAAGGTAAAGCATCCCAAGGCTTTTCCTTTCTCCCTCTAGGAGCATTCCCAAGGGCTGTAAGAGTCTGTGCCTCTCACCCGAGGGTCCTGAGTGATTTGTGTTTAGTTATCTGTGTGCACAGCCACATCGCCCATCTGAACATCTGGGATGGACCAGGATATAGTAAAAAATTAAATCATGTAAGTTTGGGAATATTTATACATATTATTTAGTAGATGCAAACACATAAAGTTGCCTTTTGGTGGGGGAGATAGGATCTTGCTGTGCTGCCCAGGGTGGCTTCAAATTCATGATCAGAGAGAACTCAAATAAAAAACCTAATGATGCAACTCAAGGTCTCAGAAAAATAAGAACCAATCAAATGCAGAATTAGTAGATGGAAAGAAATAATAAATACAAGGGTAGAAATCAATGAAATAGAGAATCCAAAGAATCAATGAAAGAAAGAGTTGATTCTTTGAAAAGATAAAACAGTTTTCTAGAGGAATTTTTGGGGTCCTTTAGGTAAAAGATCATGTCATCTGTGAATAGGAATAGTTTGATCTCTTCATTGCCTATCTGTATCCCTTTGATTTTTTTCTCTTGTCTGATTGCTCTGCCTAGGACTTTGGTCATAGCATTGAATAAGATAGGAGAAAGTGGACATCTTTGTCTTGTTCCTGATCTTGGAGAAAATGTTTTCAATTTTTCTTCATTTAATGTAATATTGGCTGTAGGTCTGTCATAAATGGCCTTTATGATGTTGAGGTATTTCCCTATTATGTCCACTTCCCCCAAGGTTTTTATCATGAAAGGTTGTTGCACTTTGTCTAAAACCTTCTCAGCATTGATTGAGATAATCATGTGATTTCTGTCTGCAAGTCTCTTGATGTGTTAAATTATATTGACATACTTTTGTATGTTGAACCTGATTTGCATCTGAGGAATAAAAACCACTTGAACACAGTATATGATCTTTTTTATGTGTTGCTGAATTTGGTTTGCCAGGATTCTGTTGAAAATTTTTGCATCAATGCTCATCAGGGAAATTGGTCTATAATCTCTTTTTTTGAAGTGTCTTTGCCCAGTTTTGGTATCAGGGTGATGGTCATTTTGTAGAATGAGTTTGAGAGTGCCCCTTCCTTTTCTAGTTTTTGAAATAGTTTGAAGAGAATAGATATTAATTTTTCTTTGAAAGTTTGATAGAATTCTGCTGTAAACACATCAGGGCCCCAGCTTTTCTTTGCTGAGAAGCTTTTTATAACCTTCTCTGTTAGGTGTATGTAATGGATCTGTCTAGATTGCTTATGTCCTTGTGGCTTAATTTGGGTAGTTGACATTGTTAATGAACTTATGCATTTCTTCAGTATTTTTGTTTTGGGGGGAATACAAATTTACTTCAGCAAAGTAGTAGGATATAAAATTAACACTCAAAAATCAGTAGCCTTCCTTTACACAAATTATGAACAGGTAGAGAAGGAAATTAAGGTAATAATCACTTTCACAATAGCTCACCAAAAAATTAAATACTTAGGAATCAGTCTAACAAAAGACCCTGAAAATCTCTACAAGAAAACTTCAAAACATTAAAGAAAGAAATAGCAGAGGATACTAGAAGATGGAAGGATCTCCCCTGCTCATGGATTGGGTGAATCAATATTGTAAAAATGGTTATATTACCAAAAGCAATTTACAGATTTAATGCAATTCCCATTAAAATCCCAATGACACATTATGTAGAAATAGTAAATATAATCCAAAAATTCATGTGGAAACACAAAAGCCCACGTATTAACCAAAACAAACTTAAGCTGAAAAACTAGTGCAGGTAGGATCACAGTACCTGACTTTAACTTATACTATAGGGCTATAGTAGCAAAAATAGCTTGGTACTGGCACAAAAATAGGCTTGAAGAAAAATGGAACAGAATTGAAGACCCAGAGATAAACCCACACAACTATAGCCACCAGATCTTTGAAAAAGGGGCTAAAGATGCAAAATGGAGAAAAGATAATCTCTTCAACAAGTGGTGCTGGGAAAATAGGGTATCCATCTGTAGAAAAATGGAAATACACACATACCTGTCAATTTTTACAAGAGTCAACTCAAAATGGATAAAGGACCTCAACATAAAACCAGGAAATGTAAAACTACTGGAAGAAAACGTAGGAAACACAGTCCAACACATAGCCATAGGAAAGTATTTCCTTAACAAGACTCCAATTGCTCAGGAAATCGCAACACGTATTGACAAATGGGATTACATGAAATTATAAAGCTTCCATACAGCAAAGGAAATGATCAACAGAGTTGAGGAAGAGCCCACTGAATGGGAGAAAATCTTCACATCCTACACATGAATGGAGGACTAATTTCTAGAATTTACAAAGAGTTCAAGAAAGCAAATCCCAAGACAACAAATAACCCAATATGCAAGTGGGCAAAGGAAATGAATAGACAGTTCTCAAATGAAGAAGCATGTAGAGCAAAGAAACACATGAAAGAATGCTCAATACCCCTAGCCATTAGGGAAATGCAAACCAAAACAACTCTGAGGTCCTACCTAACTCCAGTAAGAATGGCTAAGAGCAACAAATAATAACAAATGTTGATAAGGATGTGGAGAAAAAGGAACTCTTTTACACTGCTGGTGAGACTGTAAATTAGTTCAACCACTTTGGAAATCAATATGGAGATACCTCAGAAAACTAAAAATAGAACTGCCATATGACCCAGCTATATCACTCCTGGAAGTACACCCAAAGGGAGATAAGTCATCATACCACAGAGAAACCTGCATCTCCATATTTAATGGAATACTCTTCACAGTAGCAAGATATGGAATCAAGATACCCATCAACAGAAGAATCGATGAAAAAAATTATGGTACATTTACACAATGGAATATTACGCAGCAAGAAAAAGAATGTACTAATATCATTTGCAGCAAAATAAATGAAACTGGAGAATATCATCTCAAGTGAACAAACAGAGGCTCACAAAGAGAATATATCTTATGTTCTCATTCATAGCCTGCAGCCATAGCCCTATGGAATCCGATCCTGTCAGATCTCAGAAGCTAAGCAGGGTCGGGCCTGGTTAGTACCTGGATGGGAGACCACTGGGAACACCAGGTGCTGTAGGCTTGGGAGAAGGTCCTGGCAATCCCCGCCCAAAAATCAATCTGCCATTGAAAACCCTATGAACAGCAGAGAAGCACTAACAATAGTGTTTCCCCTGTTGTACAGAGGGTCGCTATGAGTCGGTTACCAACTTGACAGCACCTAACAACAACAACAATCTCATTCATATGTAAGAGCTGAATCTTATTTAAAGGAAGAAAAACCTATACATAAGTAGATATGAAAATGCACAATTAAACTTAGTAAAGAAGGGAAAACATAAAGAGTAG
>VMDO01029239.1:0-22871 GCA_007922755.1 Pedetes capensis | reverse complement strand
AAGTTTGAAGTCAGGGATTGTGATTCCCCCTGCATTAGATTTGCAGCTTAAAAGTGTTTTGGCTATATGTGGTCTTTTGTGGTTCCATATGAATTTTTGGATCATTTTTTCTATTTCTGTGAAGTCAGTCAGTGGAATTTTAATGGGTATTGCATTAAATCTATAGATTGCTTTTGGTAGGATAGCCATTTTTACAATACTAATTCTCCCTATCCAGGAGCAAGGGAGGTCTTTCCAATTTTTAGTGTCCTCTGCTATTTCTTTCTTTAATGTTTTGAAATTTTCCTTGTAGAGTTCTGAAAGGTCTTTGGTTAGATTGATTCCAAGGTATTTAATTTTCTGATGGGTTATCATCAATGGTATCTTTCCTGAAATTTCTTTCTCTTCTTGTTTGGAATTGGTATAAAGAAAGGCTATTGATTTTTGTATGTTAATTTTGTAGCCTGCAACTTTGCTGAAGGAGTTCATTAGATCCAGAAGTTTTTTGATGGAGGTTTTGGGGTCTTTCAAGTATAAAATCATATCATCTGCAAATAATGATAATTTGACCTCTTCCTTGCCAATCTGTATCCCTTTGATTTCTTTCTCTTGTCTGATTGCCCTGGCCAGAACTTCAATTACTATGTTGAATAGAATAGGAGAGAGAGGACATCCTTGTCTTGTTCCGGATCTAAGAGGAAATGGTTTCAGTTTTTCTCCATTTAATATAATGTTGGCTGTAGTTTTGTCATAAATGGCTTTTATGAAATTAAGGTATTTGCCTGTTATACCTATTTTCTGCAGTGTTTTTATCATGAAAAGGTGTTACACTTTATCAAAGGCCTTTTCAGCATCAATTGAGAAGATCATGTGGTTTTTGTTTGTTAGTTTCTTGATATGTTGGATTGCATTAATTGATTTCCATATGTTAAACCAGCCTTGCATCTGTGGTATAAATCCCACTTGGTCATGGTGAATAATCTTTTTCATATGCTACTGTATTCTGTTTGCCATAATTTTATTGAATATTTTTGCATCTAGATTCATAAGGGAGATGGGTCTATAATTCTCTATCTTAGATGAATCTTTTCCTGGTTTGGGTATCAGTGTGATGGTAGCTTCATAGAATGTATTTGGGAGTGTTCCCTCCTTTTCTATTCTTTGGAATAATTTGAGGAGGACAGGTATTATCTTGTCTTTAAAAGTTTGCTAAAATTCTGCCGTGAATCCATCAGGACCTGGGCTCTTCTTTGTTGGGAGACTTTTAATTACCTTTTCTATTTCTGTATATGTAATGGGCTTGTTTAGGTCAGTTATGTCTTCTGGGGATAGTTTTGGTAGGTCATATGTGTTAATAAATTTGTCCATTTCTTCTGCATTTTCATATTTTTGGGGATATAGTCTCTCATCGTAATCCCTGACAATTTTGTGTATTTCATTGGAGTCAGTGGTTATGGATCCGTTGTCTTTCGTAATCCATACTATGTTAGATTTTTCCTTTTTCTTTTTGAGGAGGTTAGCCAGAGGGGTGTCTATTTTATTAAACTTTTCAAAGAACCAGCTCTTAGTCTTATTAATTTTTTGAATTATCTCTTTAGATTCTAATTGAGATATTTCTCCCTTTATTTTTGTAATTTCCCTCTGTATGTTCCATTTAGGGTTGGTTTTTTGTTGGATTTCTAGTGTCTTAAGCTGTGTCAATAGGTCATTTATTTGTCTCATCTTTATTTTATTGATGAAGGCACTTAATGCTATAAACTTCACTCTTAAAACTGCCTTTGCTGTATCCCGTATGTTTTGACAAGATGTGTTTTCATCATCATTTGATTGTAGGATTTTTTTTATTCCAATTTGATTTCATCAACAATCCATGGGTCATTCAGTAGTGATTTATTCCTTCTCCTTGAGTTTGTAAAGTTTCTGGAATTATTCATGCTCTTGAGCTCCAATTTTATCCCAGTATGATCTGATAAGGAACAGGAGATAATTTGTATATTCTTGAACTTTTGAGGGAGTTCTTATAGTCTAGCATATGATCTATGTTAGAAAACATACGATGTCGAGCTGAGAAGAATGTGTATTCCTCATCGTGTGGATGAAATATTCTGTGTATATCTGTAAGATCCAGCTGGTTTAGGGTGGAGATTAGATTTGACGTTTCTCTGTTGATTTTTTGTTTTGATGACCTGTCTTTTGACACAAGTGGGGTATTGAAGTCCCCCATTATTATTGATTCTGGACCAATAAAGTTCTTTATATTCCATAAGGTTTGTCTTATAAAGCTAGGAGCTCCTATGTTTGGGGCATAGATATTAAGGAGTGTTATTGATTCTTGATCCATTGTTCCTTGTATTAAAATGTAGTGACCATCCTTATGTCTTGTAATTAGTTTTGGAGTGAATTTATTCTATCTGAAATTAAAATTGCCACACCTATTTTCCTTTGGCCCCCCCTGCTAGGTATACATTTTTCCAGCCCTTAACTCTCAGTTTATTCCCGTCTTTGTGAGTTAGATGAGTTTCTTGAATACCGCATATTGATGGTTTGTGGTTTTTCATCCAGTTAGCCAATCTCTGTCTCTTAATTGGTGAGTGAAGACCATTTACATTAATAGAGATTATTGAGGAGCATTTATTGTCATTTATCCAATCATTACCTGTTACTTATTTATGATTCATGTTTGCTTTGGACCTTTCTTGTGTTGGACTCATCTCAGTTAATTGGTTCTTTGATTTCCTTTGTAGGGTTCTCTTAACTCTCCTGGATGTGGTATTTGATTTATTATCTCTCCAATGCTGGTTTGGTTGTTGCATATTGTTTAAAAGCTTCAATGTCATTAAATGTTTTATGTTCCTCATCTATTATCAATGATAATTTTGCTGGATATATTAGTCTAGGCTGGAGATTGTTTTTTCTTAGTATTTGAATCACCGGTGACCATTCCTTTCTAGCTTTCAGTGTTGATATGGAAACGTCTGCAGTAATTTTTACTGGCTGTTTTTTATAAGTAATAAGGGACTTCTGTCTTGCTTCTTGCAGGATGGCATCTCTGGTCTCTAGTGATAGAAATCGAGCTACGACATGTCTCGAGGATGATCTATCTAAATCAGCCTTCCTGGGAGTCCTGAAAGTCTCAGCGGTGTATGGATCCATTTCCTTTGCTATCTTTGGGAAATTTTCCTTGAGGATATCATTTAGTAGGTTGTGAAGGCCTCCAGAGATTCTTTCTTCTCATTCAGGAATACCCATAATTCTTATATTTCTTTTCACTCTATCTGAGTTCTCTTGGAAATCTTTTTTTAAAACTTTTATCATTGAATCCATTTCTAATTGCTTGTGCTTCAGCTCATTTATGTCATCTTCTGCCTCAGAGATCCTTTGCTCTGATTCATCCAGTCTTGAAGAGAAGGATTCTTTAGCTGTGTTCAATTCTGATAATTTGGATTGAGTATCAAGCAAAGTGGCTTGATTTTTCTTAATCATTTCTAACTGGGATGACAGAGCAGCTTCCAAATTACAAACCTTTCTTTCAATTATCTCCAGTGTATTTTTAGTATTTGTCTTTATTTCTCTTAGCATGCTTATAACCATGACTCTGAACTCGGACTCAGAGATCTCTAATAATTGCGAGTTGGTGGATTGATCCATTGGGGTTGTATGATCTGTGGAGCTTTCAGCTCCATCCTGCCCCCTTGTGGTTTTTGTAACTTTACTTGATTTTCCCATAGTGCAGTCGGGAAAACAGAATCTACCAGTCTGACTCCAGGTGGGCTAAGGGTTAGGGAGGCGATAGATTCCTTTTCTCTTCTAGGATCTGCAGTCTGTGTCCCGCAGGCATGGTGAGAGTGTGCTGCCAAGGTTGCACTCCGTGTTGGGTCCAGGCCCTGTGGGTGCGTGTGTGCAAAGTCTCCTCCACGTCCTCACATGTCTTCTTAAAGACCCCCAAAGCTGCTTCTAAACCACATTTGGCCCATCATTTGCAGGGACCACTTGAGCCTTGGGTCTGGCCAAAGCTCTCCACTCAAGGGCATGTGGACTGCTCCTCCTCCACATGTGGTCCACCACCCAGCAGTAGCTTTAGCCAAGAGCTCCACAGAAGCAGACTGCGGCCCCTCCCCAGACCTCCTAAACTGGAGCCTGCTGCTGCAGCATGGCCGCTTCACCTGCTCGTGGCTCGGTGGAGGCTCTGGCGGCTCCTCATGCTCCTGGACTCAGGTGCTGCCCGGCAGTCCCCTTGCAGCTGCCATGGCCGCCGCTGCCGCAGCGCCTGCCCGGAGCTGCAGCGCCGCAAATCGCACGCGGCCACAGGTGGCGCAAACCCCGGCTCCTCCAGCTCGGCCCCCGGGCGCACAGGGCGTACACAGCAGTCGCCCCACCGCGGCCGCCTGCCCGGGACCAGCACTCACCCACGCCGGGTGTCCGCTCCTCTTGCGCTGTGCTGGGGACCCACCGCTTTTTCTATTTCTGTGAAACATATCATTGTAATTTTGATGGCTATTGCATTGAATCTGTAGATTACTTTTAGTAATATAGGCATTTTCACAATAATAACTCTCTTGATCCATTAGCAAGGAAGATGTTTCTATCTTATAGTGTCTTCAATTTCTTTGTAACTCAATCTTACTTCATTTAGGCACACAAAGATTCATGATTAGCATCTATCATTGGATTTAGTAGAAAGAGCTTACAAATATACAGTCCGAGAAATATAGCTTAAATTTAGATTATGTCACCAGTGAACTAACATTGAGAAAATTTCTAAGTTTCTTTGATTTTTTAATGAACATTTTTATTTTTATTATATCCTCTTTACAAATATTGGTGGGGTACAGAATAATAAGGTTTTTGCTATTTTCATTATGGAACTATTATATCACTTTTGGTTACATTTTCATCAACTTATGTATTTCACAGAAGCTTTTGATTAATATACATTAAAAATATTGTATTCATTTATGGAGAATGTTCCCTTTATTTCCACATGTATTTGTATTGTGGCACCATCTATTTTGAAATTATCCCTTCCTTCTTTATTCTCCCACATTATTTCCCTTTCAACCCCCTTCCTCAACCTCTACTTTCCCAGCTAGCCCCTCCCCCTTCTTTATACTCTAATTTTCCCTTCTTAGAAAAGCCTGATTGATTTTATATATATATTCCTTTATATTAGATTTATATCTCACATATGAGTGCAAGCAAATAGTATTTTTTTTTTTTGGATCTAGGTTTGTTCACTCAAGATGCTATTATCCAGTTCCATCCATTTTGTTGGAAATGACATTATTATTCTTTTTTATTGCTAATATTCCATTGTGTGTATATATATATATATATATCACATTTTTTTCTTCCATTCCTCTGTTGATGGGCATTTTGGTTGGTTCCATACTCTTTTGTTTGTAAAAAGTCTTGCATTATATATGGAAATTCAGGCATCTCTGTGGTATGATTTATCTCCCATTGCGTGTACTCCTAGGAGTGGTATAACTGGATCATATGGCAGTTCTAGTCTTAGTTTTCCAAGGTATTTCCATAATGATTTCCAAAGTAATTGAACTAATTTCCAATCACACCAGCAGTGTTAAAGGGTTCTTTCTTCTCTGCATCCTTACCAGCACTTTTTGTTATTTGTTTTCTTGATCTTGGCCATTCTTACTGGAGTTAGAAGGAATCAGTGTTGTTTTGATTTGCATTTCTCTCATGGCTAGGGATATTGAGCATTTTTTATATGCTCCTTGGCATTTTGAACTTTTTCATTTGAGAACTTTCTGTCCTTACGTATTGGGTAATTTGTTGTCTTGGAATTTGTTTTCTTAAGTTCTTTGTATATTCTAGAAATAAATCCTTTGGCAGATGTGTAGCATACAAAGATGTCCCATTCAGTAGACTTTCCCTTAATTCTGTTGATTGTCACCTTCACTGTAAAGAAGCTTTTAATTTCATGTAATCTCATTTGACAATTCTTGGTGCTATTTCCTAGGCAATTGGAGCCTTGTTAAGGAAATACTTTCCTATGCCTATATGTTGGAGTGTATTTCCCATCTTTTCTTCTAGTAGTTTTAAGATTTTCCAGTTTATCTTGAGATCTCTTATCTATTTTTAATTGACTCTCATGTAAATTGAGAGATACGGGTGTAAATTTTCAATTTTATGTAAATTGATAACCAATTTTCCCAGCACTATTTATTGGAGAGGCTATATTTTCCTCCACTGAATGTCCTTAGCCTTTTTGTCAAAAACCAGCTGGCTGTAGTAGCATGTGTGTAATTTTGGGTCTTCAGTTCATTTCCTTTGGCCTTCAAGCCTATTTTTGTGCCAATTGCAAGGTGTTTTTGCCATTGTAGCCTTGTAGTATACTTTGAAGTCGTGTATTGTTATTCCACCTGCACTGTTTTTACAGGTTAAGTTTGTTGTGGCTATATGTGGTCTTTTGTGTTCCTCTATGAATTTAAGGATGATTTCTTCTATTCCTGTAAAGTCTGTCATTAGAATTTTAGTAGGCACTGCATTAAATCTGTAAATTACTTTTGGTAGAATAGGAATTTTCACAATATTGATTCTCTCAATCCATGAGCAAGGGAGACTCATGCATCTTCTGGTATTCTTTGCAATTTATTTGTTTAGTGTTTTGAAGTTTTCCTTGTAGTGATCTTTGGGATTTTTGGTTAGATTGATTCCTAAGTATTAATTTTTCTTTATGTGCTATCGTGAATTGGATTATTGTTTTAACTTCCTTCTCTTCCTGTTCACTATTTGTGTAAAGGAAAGCAACTGATTTTTGACTATTAATTTTGTATCCTGCTACATTACTGAATGAGTTAATTAGGTCTAAGTGTTTTCCAGAAGAATTTTTGGATTCTTTAGGTAAAGGATCATGTTGTCTCCGAATAAGGATAATTTCGACCTCCTCTTTGCCTATCTCTATCGCTCTGATTTCTTCCTCTTGCCTGATTGCTCTGGCTAGGAATTTGATCACAACATTGCATAAGAGAGGTTAGAGTGGACACCCTTGTCTTGTTCTTGGTTCAATTTTTCCCCTTTTAATATGATACTGGCTGCAGGTTTGTCATAGATGCCCTTTATGATGTTGAGGTATTTCCCCATTATTCTCATTTTCTCTAGGACTTTTATCATGACAGGATTTTGTACTTTGCCAGAGGTCTTCTCAGCATCAATTGAGATGATCATGTTATTTCTGTCTGCAAGCCTCTTGATAGGTTGATTTACATTGATTTTCATATGTTGAAGAAGACTTGCCTGTGTGAACTGAAGCCCACTTGATCATGGTGTATACTGTTTTTTATGTTACTGAATTCTGTTTGCCAGAAGTTTATTGATGAGTTTTGCATCAATGTTCATCAGGGAAATTAATGTATAGCTCTCTTTCTTTCAGTTGTCTTTGCCTGGTTTTGGTATCAGGGTGATACTGGCTTCATAGAATGAGTTTGGAAGTGTCTCTTCCTTTTCTACTTTATGAAATATTTTGAGAAGAATACACATTAATTCTCCTTTGAAGGTTTAATAGAATTCTGCTGTTAATGCATTGGGACCTGGTCTTTGTTGGGAGTGTTTTTTATTATTATCTCTATGTTCATGAATATAATGAGCCAGTTTAAATTACTTATGTCTTCCAGGCCTAGTTTTTGTAATTAATATATGTTTAGGAACTTATCCACTTCTTCTGTATTTTCATTTTTTGGGGGAGCACAATTTCTCAAAGTATTTTTGATAATGTTCTAGATTTCATTGATATCATTGATTATGACTCAAATTCCATCTCTCATCTTTTAAAAATTTGGGACTTTTATTTCATTCTTTTGGTGATATTGTGTAAAGGTGTGTCTACTTTATTAGCCATTTCAAAGAACCCACTCTTAGTCTCATTAATTCATTGAATTGTCTTTTTAGCTTCTAATTGTCTAATATCAGTTTTGATCCTAATAATTTCTGTGAAAGTATTCCTTTTGCCTTTGGCTTACTTTTGACATTCCAGTGCCTTAATATATGTCATTAAGTTATTTAATTGAGCCTTCCCTAGCTTATTGATGAAGATACTCACAGCTCTGAACTGCTCTCTTAGAACTGTCTTTGCCACATCCTATAAATTTTGATAGGATTGCAGAAATTTTAACATTTCCTCTATGATTTCATTCATGACCTATTGATCATTCATCAGTGTATTATTTAGTCTTCATGAATTTGTAAATTTCTGAATTTTTTTTGCTTTTCAGCTCTAGTTTTATTCCATTGTGTTCTGATATGTTACAGAAGATGATTTCTGTTGTTTTGTTGTTGTTGTTGAGGCCATTTTGTGGACTAAAATGTGGTCTATCT
Source organism: Pedetes capensis (assembly GCA_007922755.1). Classification (NCBI taxonomy): domain Eukaryota; kingdom Metazoa; phylum Chordata; class Mammalia; order Rodentia; family Pedetidae; genus Pedetes; species Pedetes capensis. The sequence continues at coordinate 14,558 of VMDO01029239.1, read as the reverse complement.
TAGAAAAAGTTCCATGTGGTGCTGAGAAGAGTGTGTTTTTCCCATATGATGGGTGGGATATTCTTTAGATGTCTGTAAAGTCCAATCTTTTTTGTATTTGGTGTTTGAACCCAGGATCTCTCACATAATTTTCAAGTGCTGTATCACTGGGCTGCACCCAAAGCCAACTTTTTAAAATTGTTTTGTATCAGGGTCTTGTTAAGTTATTTATCCTCCCTCTGGTTTTGAAATCATTCTGTTTCTGTTTCCCAAGTTATTTGGATTATAGGTGTGCACCACCATGACTGGCATGAGCCATGTTTTGTAACCAAGAGCAGATTAATACCTTGAGAAGGCCTTGTATTTTTAGATATAGAACTTTTAACCATCACCAACCTAATTTTACTTCTATGCATTATATTTGCATTTTAAAAATAAAGTTTATGACACAATTTAACCTTCTGTTTTTTTCTCATATTTCCATTTCCATCTTTAAAAAAATCCTTTATTATAGGGTAAGAAATTATTTACCATTAAACATTTTTTTCTTTATCTAAATCATGTTATAGGGAAGAGGAGTTGGCATTGCATCTTTTCTTCCTATTTACCTCTGCTGTGAGTTTCCTCTGCTTGTTCACAGTAAGGGAAGACTTGTTCCTCTTAGGCTGTAAGGTTTAGGCATTTTCCAATATACACCCCTGATATAGTTCAAGATTTTCCTTTTAATCTAGGAAAGCCTAGTCATAGGGTATCTCTGACAATTTTTCCTGTTTTTTACCAAATAGATCTAACTGAAGTATGGTACTGTAGCTTAAACTTACCCTTCTATTGGAGAAGTTATCATTGCTTGGTAAAGCAAGGGCAATTATAAGTTTATTTCATCATTCTGAGTTCTATGTTTTGGACTGATTTTGGCCATTTCAGCCTGAATCTCCCTGTACCCCATGGTGCAGGGTGTGAACTCAAGAGTTTAGGGTGAAGTCCTCTTGGAGGGAGGCATTTTTTCCAGAGTCATCCATATACCCTGGGGGAAAGCAATCTCCCTTGGGTTACTTTTGTCCAAAAAGGCCTGCCTGTGTCCTGAGAAACAGCCATTCCCTCAAGATTACCAGAGTCTACAGGAGTTTTGATACATTTAAGACTGCCAAGTGGGATCTTGTCCTCCAAAGATCCATATTCTTGTCCATATTTGGCCACCCTAAACCCAGAATCCTCCTGTGCTCTTTATGGTTTGACCTATACGTCCAGGAGGAAACCACATATCCCCTTTATAAGCCTTACTAAGAATTTCCTACTTAAGAATACTGACTATATCTGTTAAATGTGCCAAATTTGCAACACACGTTTAACTTGCTTGTGTCACTATGATAGTGAGCAGTTAGGGATCATGAGAATTAGGGAAAAGTCCCCCTACCAGGGAATAAAATTCCAATAGACTTAATCATTAACCATGAGGAATCCTTGCAAAGGAGTTTCCACATAAGATCATGCTGTACTGATTTCAAGCAAGGAAGCCCAAGAAAACCTATTCTATACCAGCTCCACCCGAATATTATATAGATTCTGAGATGAAAAAAAGTCTAAAATGACCCATCTTTAGACATTTGGCTGTGGACTCCCTATTGAACAGCCCTCTCTGTGCTATATGAGTGTGGTTTTTTTAAAATATAATTTCTTTAAGTAAACTCACTTTTCTTTCTACTTTACAAACTGACTCATGAATTTCATTTCACTGCTATCCCTTGTTAAATTATTCTTAACCAGGGAACAAGAACAGAGGATAATTTTTCCATAAAATCTTGATTCAGCTTTTGGCCTTTGACCTACTTCCATTAGTCAGTGTGTCAGATATGAACTGAGAGAAGTCCGTGGTATAAGTCCATTGGCATAGATCATACAGGGAATCATTAAGTGTCCCCCTTAAGGTGTACCATAAAGATCTCAGGCAGTATATCAGTTGAGTCTCAACCTTAATGGTGTGGCAGGGTGGCAATGAGGGTTTGCATTTCTTCAGACTTCACATAGAGCTCACAGAGGGAGGATAGGAATATTTTACTGTTCTGTGACATTGCATGGTATCCAGAACCATTGCCCTGGGTTTTGCCCAAGAGAAGCCACAGTACTGGCAAGAAGGAGGGGGGATGGGAGTATAAGAAGCCCTCCAAAATCTCCAATGCCTGTGAAGAGTTATATCCCAGACTTTGCTCTCCATTAATATCATAAGAAACCCAAACATCTGAAGGTGAAAGGCAGTGGGAAGTTAGGAGGGGCACATGGACTAGAAACTTGAGTCTGTAATATTTCATTTTCTAGAGGAGAAATCTGTAAATGGAGAGAAAAAATTTTCCTACACATGGTTGGGTACCATGGGTCTGGGAATAAGAAAGGGAAGGTTTTTCATATTGTCCACTTGTGTGTACCCTTTGAGTCCCCACATGTCTATCAGCTTATCATGGCTCTGGGGGCTTGAATGGTTCTGTGATGCTGAAAGCTATGGTGCCAATAGTTCAGATACCAGCAGAGTCACACATGGTAGACAGGTTTCATCTGAGCTTCCAGACTAAGACAGAATAGGGAGAAGGACATGGCAGCCCACTCCAGAAATAATGAGCCACTGAAAACTCTATGAATAGCAGAGGAACACTGACATAGTGCTGGGTGTGGCACAGTGTCAGGAGTGTTTCATCTGTTGGACTTGGGGCCTCTGTGAGTCAGACTCAACTCCACAGCACCTAACTGGGTGCTGGAGTGAGGGGTATGTACCTTGAAATGGCAACAGCAGTAGTATCCTGGAGGGAAGTGGCATGGCCTCTATAGTGATGGTGTTCTGCTGGGAGGCCAATCCTCATGCATGCTACAAGCTGTGTTGTTTTGGCCCTTTTACCCATGCTTATTGTTCCATCCTTTTCCTGGTTAGCCCCACAGGGGAAGTTGGAACCTGAAAAGTGACAGGTACAGTAATGTAGCAAAAACAGTGAAAGAGGGGAGATTCCTCTTGCATGCTCTGTGGGCAGTAGCAATAGAGGAAGTCACCCAGAAATTAAATGCAAAAGATAATTAAGCCTCTGCCCAAGTGACCTGGTGCAGTTGCCCCCATTTAAATGATAAGTGACAGCCTGGGACTCAACTATTGTACACCCAGCCTATGATCCAGCTGCCATGGGGCTGTAGCTTTTTCATGTGTCACTTTTTGAAGTGCCCTAAGAGATGTTCATAGTTGACAAGAGTCCCACAGTTTGAGACCCAATATTGCCTAAATGGAGGCATATATGTTAAAGTTTTGATATACGGCCTTCCTTGCCCTGGAAAGGAAAACAGTTGTATGTAAGGTAGTTTAACCCACATTCGCTCTGTATTACAAAAGAGCTTTAGTTGGAGAATAGTGTTATAATTAGGACGGCTGATTACCCACCTAAAGGGCATGGGTGCACCAGGCATGCATACCTCTTGGAAGGTCAGACCTGAAGATAAGGGATGAGCGTCTTCCTCCCTTATCATGACTACTAAGTTTGCCCTGGAAGGATGGATCCTTGAAAAAGGGATGATCATCTTTTTATCTTATTACAGGTACCAAGTTTGCCCTGGAAGGGCAGACCTGCAGATAAAGGAATAGCATTCTCTTCTCTTATTGCAATGACCAAGTTTGCCCTGAAATGCCAGAACCATGGATAACTGATGGGCATTTTCCTCCATGACCATGATTTTTTAAACAGTATTGGGGGTTTAACCGAGGGCCACACTTACATTTTTTGCAAGTGCTGGACCACTCATTTGTTTACTTTTAGAGACAGGGTCTCACCAAATTATGCAGACTGCCTATGCTCTCAAACTTATGATCCTCCTGAATTACTGGGGTTATAGGCATGTGTCACCATGCCTGGCTTTGACCATGATTTTTAAGTTTACTCTGAGTGTGTACCTGCATGTCCTGCAAGGAATAAGCATGGCTACCCTATCTCTACCCTTGATTCTGACTTGGTCTATCTTTCTCTTGGCTTGATACATTTGGAGTTGTCTTTTTGGTAGTAGTTTGCCTCTATCTGATGAAGAGAATAGGAGTAGATGAGTCTCCTCTTTGGTGAGTATTTCAAAAGTTTTGTGAAGGACATACTGAATGGTAGAGGGTAGTAGAATGACAATAAAGATAGAAGGAAAGTGCACCTTTCCACCTTATGGGCAGAAAGAATTTCACTTTTCCTTAAACAAATTTTTGAACTTCACCAATGAGTTGCCTTGGCTAGGATTTGCCAGTTGCCAGATGAGGAAAACTCTTCCACTGAAAAACCTGATTTATAAAATAAAGTAAAAATGATTGGGTACTACTAGGCCTATTCAGTCCTATTCACCCCTTAGTGTTATAGAGGATTCAAGTGGAAGCAAGGAAGCCTTAAGTCTTCACAAGAAAGTAATCCTGGCCAGAAATTTTAGTTGCCTCAGTGCCTTATGGTATGTCCCTGAAAAAGACTGGAAGTCTGTGCTAGCAAGCAAGAACCAAGAAATAAGATGTTTAGAAACAACCTGATTAGTTCTGAGAGAGATCTTAATTCAGGGAAATATCAGAAATATATTACCTGAAATAATCCAAGACATAGCACCAAAGATGTTGCAGGCAAATTATCATTGGTTCTTCTTCTCTTATTAAGAAGAATTTAGCAAGGAATTTTAGCAAAATAAAAGTCAGGAGTCAGTTTGTAAAGTAGAAAGAGAAGTAAGTTTAAGAGAAAAGGGAGATACATTTAGACAAACTATAGAGTAGGCTTCTCAAGAGAAAATCAGCAGCCTAATGGCTAAAGTTGAGTATTTTTAGCCTTTCTTCATCTGCAAGTCTAGGTAACATTAGCATAGAACTAGTATAGAACCAGTTTTCTAACACACAAGTTTCTTCAGGATCTGGTCTTATGACTCTTCTACAAAGATTTCTCATGGCCAACAATAAACCTACTGGAATTGTCTCTCTGTTCTTTACATTCCTGAAGGCCCTTCTTCCTTACTCCTCAATGCCTGACTGCTACATAACAATTTGGTACTCAGTAGTGCCATAATGGAAAATACCCTTTACAAATAGCATGATTTCTGGTAGATAATACCCTTTTAAAAATGTCCTGGTTGGTAGCCAGTAACAACCTTTATAAAAAGACAACAGGGTTGCCTTGCTTAAGCAAAGAGACCTCCTTTGAGTCAAGACTTCTCCTGCATTAAGAATCAAAACCCCTTTTACAACCTAAGAAGGCTGGTATAAGTAAAAAAGGTGGAAGAAATATGACACACTTGAAGATAAGGTAAAGAAATGGGATGAATATTTGTTCCTTTAATGAGGTATGTACTTCTTATAAACTCCAAAAGCCTCACCCTTCAAGGTAATTCCCTGCAGATCTTTACTGCTAGGCTTGCCTGATTCCTGACTGCTGAGAAAGAATAGCTTTATCTCTGCACCTTTTTCATCTCCTTTCCTCCATGATCTCTACCCTGATGTTCAGGGCATACTTCCCCTTTCTTACTCCAATAAAATATCATTGAGTTACTATGTGTGTCTGTTTTAAAGTAATTTTATCAGGGAGACCAAGAAGCTTGAAGAGGGAGTCTGTGTCCCACAATAGTCATATTCATAATACAAGGCAGGACATCATGAAATGCAATAAAACTGGCCTAAGGATATTTTGACATTTGAATCAAAGGACAAAGTGTAAGTTTGCAAATTTCTTACTTCAGCTGCATATTGGTTAAAGAGGCTTTGTAGGCTGCCGTATGGATCTAACTGCCATAATATAATGTGTATGGTGATACACTTGGAATCCTAGTACAACATATCTATGAATAAAAGGCTGGAGTAAAATCATTCATAAACATGAGCATGTAAATGTTGTACTGGACCTCCCTGCCTGGCTGATGGTTCAAAAGAAATGTGAAGTGGGGAAGAGAATGGATTTCTTATTCAGAATATGTGGATTTGATTTTTGTTCTGTCATCTTTAGGTACATGATCTACAGTGAATCACCTAAATTTTCTGAGCTGCATTTTACTTAAGTGATAAAGTTTGCTTTTTGAGTGGAAAATTTGTAAGGATCAAATGAAGTAATAAATGCAAAAGTGCTTTGTAGAAGATATAAACATGCACATATGTCAGTTAACGTAGTTATTTATTTTTACTGTAGATATAAGTGGCATCTACTCCTTTTGCATTTGAATGAATATTCATTTAATGAGAGTCTAGAAGCCAGCTCCTTCATGTTTTTATCTAGGGAAAAACATTTTTTCAATTGGAAAATTTAATGTACACCTTAACATGATTCATTCTGACATGCTTTTCATTGTGACATTTCCATATATGCATTTTGTTGTACATTATTCATATAGGTTCCCCTTTACCCTCTTGTACACTTTCCCCCCATTCCACCCCCCATCAAAGACTTCTCTATCATTTACTTGTCTTCTTATGGTAACATTTTTCTACATATCTTTCAGTTCCAGTTCTGTTTAAGATAGAAACTTTTCCTGCAGTGAACTTTGTTTTTACCTTGTCAGAACTATTCCATGCATTTTCTAGACTGTCTATAATAACACCATTCTTAGCTTTTTTTTCTTTTTGATCTGACCTTTGTATAGGATTTTTTCCTTCTTATAATTTTGATTCAGCTCCCACATATGAGTGAGAACATGTGTTGTTTCTCTTTCTGAGCTTGTGTTTGTTCACTTAAAATAATTTTCTCTAATTACATCCATTTTGCTGCGAATGTCCTTATTTCATTTTTTTTGATTGCTGAGTAGTATTCCATTGTGTATATGTACCATAGGATTTTTTATTCATTCTTCTGTCGAAGGGCACTTTGGTTGAATGCATGTCCTTGCTGTTGTGAAAAGTGCTGCATTGAACATGGAGATGCAGGTGTCTCTGTGGTATGATGACCCATTTCCCTTTGGGTAAATTCCCAATAGTGTTATAGCTGGGTCATACGGTAGATCTATTTTCAGTTTTTTAAGATACCTCCATATTGATTTCCAAAGTGGTTGGACCAATTTACAGCTCCACCAGTGCATTTTAAGGAGATTTCTTCTTCTCACTTGTTTAATCAGTGATACTGAGTAGTTATTTTACTCCAGGTACTTAGTTCTCAGGAAGTTCCCACCCTCAGAGGTAGGAAGAGGAAATTTTGTCTTTTAAATTAATGAGATGCAGTAAGAAATAAGATTGATACCATGTTTCAGCTTGCTTGCAGCCTTTAAGTTATATCCTGTATTTTGCTTTATATTATATCCAGGGAATATGAGAATAAATATATTTAATAAGTAAAATTAATTTTCTGAAATCAAACCAAAAAGCACAAATAATTAACTTTTAAAATACACTTTTTACTGGGCTATATTATAGAGATGCATAGTTATGTTGTTGTTAGGTGCCAAATCGGTGTCTAACTCATAGTGCCCCTCCATATAAGTGTAACAGTATTGTTAGTGCTTCTCTGCTATTTATAGGGATTTCAATGGATAACCGTTTTCTAGGAGTGGGTTGCTGAGTCCTTCTCCCAAGCCTACTGCACCTGGTGTTCCCAGGCGATCTCCCATCCAAGTACAAACTAGGCCAGATCCTGCTTAGTTTAGCTTCAGAGATCTGATAAGATTGGACAGCACAATGATATGGCTACAGGCTGTATAGTAATAGAGTAGCATAAAAACATATATTCCAGGCCAGGCACAGTGGCATACCCCGGTATTCTCATTGGATTCTGAGACTGAGGCAGGGAGGTCTCAAGTTTGAAGCCAGATGTACCCTGAACAACTCAGTGAGACTCTGTCTCAAAGCAAAAATAAGGGCTAGATTTGCAGTTCAGTGGTAGAGCACTTGCCTACCATGAATGAAGCTCTGGGTTCAACACCCCAGTACTATAAAGAAAAAAAAATGTATTGCAAAAACCATCTTCTACTTTGACATCCATTCCAAATATCAACTTGGTAGCCTCCAAAGTAAATAAATAATATTTATTAAATGTTCACTGTATCAATGCATTTGTGTCTGTATCTCTGTTTGTGCCATATAGTATAAAGATTAATTTTTCATATAATTAGTTTTATACATAATTACAGTTTATAAATGTGGCTTAAAGAGATTTAATAACTACTTCACAGTCAGTAAATGTCAAAGTTGGGAATCCACTCAGAAAAAATTTTAAGTATTTATTACAACATGTTTAGTTTTATAGAATGGAAACTAATGTTAAACATAAGAGGGAATTTCCCAACAATCAGAGACATCTGTCAACATACTAAATTAGTGAGCTTCCTTTTCTTGAAGGTATTCAAGAAGAGGCAAGAAATCAGCAGAAAAGATTGTGAAATTAGGAGGAGAGATGGGCTAGAAAGTCACTGTAGGCCCTTTCAAACCTGAGATGTGCATCTTTTCTCCTATCTCCCTTCACCTAACCACCTCATTTTAATATCTTCAATTTCAGCTATGGCAAGATATTATCCATGTATTATTTTATGCCCCTCCTTTTCAATTTCTGTACTTCTTCATTAAACCTCACATCATGCATATTTTGTTCAGAATATGTACTTTGTCAGCATCTGATGCACATAAACTCTTATATTGTATATATTGGATGAACAAAAGAAGCATTGAGTGAACGAATCCCTACGTGATCCTAAAATATCAATGAAGAAAAATGTTATGCACAAAGGTGTGAAGAACTTTGAATCCTAGCCATGCAGACATGTAGTTTATTTTGCAAAAGTTTTTTTTCATTTACTATACTTGAGTCCTGGATTTCTCATATCTAAAATGGAGGTAGTAGTAAAGGTTTAATTTTAATAATAAATGACACAGTGGCTCACAAGTTGCTCTATAAATTGCAGAGTGTCTTACAAGTGTACTGAATTTTACAGTCTAATGACACCTTTATATTTTCAATTTCCAGTGTGTTTTGAAAAGTTATATATCTATGACTGATTAAGAATAGATGATCTAAATTATTAGAGAATATTTTAAAGATTTGTATTAAAAAGTGGAATATGTAGATGTGATGGATAAATTCCTAGATACATGTGACCTGCCAAAATTAACTCAAGAAGCTATAAACAACTTAAATAGACCTATAACAAGTAACAAGATTAAAGAAGTAATAGAGTCTCCCCACAGAGAAAAGCCCAGAACCAGATGGATTCAATGCTGAATTCTATGAAACCTCTAAAGAAGAGTTAATACCAATACTCCTTAAATTATTTCACAAAATACAAATGGAAGGAACATGACTACACTCATTCTATGAAGCCAGCATTACCCTGATAGCAAAACCAGAGAAAGATAAATTACAAAAGGAAAACTATAGACCAGTATCCTTAATAAATTTAGATGCAAAAAATCCTTACTAAAATACTTGCAAATCAACTTCATCAACGTATTAAAAAGATCATACATCATGATCAGGTTGGTTTCATCCCAGGGATGTAAGGATGGTTTAACCTAAACAAGACAATAAATATAATATATAAATAGACTCAGAAAAAAACTCCATGATCTTATCAATAGATGCAAAAAAAGGCCTTTGATGAAGTCCCACATCTTTTTTTGATAAAAGCCTTGAAGAACTAGGATTTGATGGGACATATCTCAACATAATAAAGGCAATATATGAAAATCACACCACCAACACACTAAATGTGGAATAAGTGAGAGCATTTTTCCCCAAATCACAAAGAAGACAAGGGTGTCCACTGTCTCCACTGTTATTCTTTGTAGTAACTGAACTACTAGCCACAAGAATAAGACAAGAGAAAGAAATAACATGGATCCAAATAGGAAAGGAAGAAGTAAATCTACCCATATTTACAGGCAACATGACCCTATACATAACAGACCCCAAAGTCTCCACCAGAAAACTCTTAGAGCTGATAAATACTTTTAACAAAGTAGTGGGATACAAAATTCACATACAAAAATCAGTAGCTTTTCTATATACCAATAATGACCAGGAAGAGAAAGAAACCATGGAAAAATCCCACTTAGAGTAGCTTTAAAACAAATACAGTACTTGGGAATAAACCTAAACAAGAAGGTGAAAGACCTCTACAATGAAACTTTAATGCACTAAAGAAAGATGTAAGAAGACAACAGAAGGTCTAAAGATCTCTCATGCTCATGAATTAGAAGAATTAATATTGTAAAAATGGCTATACTACTGAAAGCAATCTACAGATTTAATGCAATCCCCCTCAAAATCCCAATGATACTTTTCACAGAAATAGAGAAGATGATCCAAAAATTCATTTGGAAGCACAAATGACTGTGAATCGCTAAAGTGATCCTGAGCAGAAAGGAACTATGCAAGGTGCATCGAAATTCCTGATTTCAAATTATATTACAAAGATATAGTAACAATTTTTTTGCTTCCAAGGAGCACTCTGGTTGTACTTCTTCTAGGACAGATTTCTTGGTTATTTTGGCAGTCCGTGGTATATTCAATAGACGTCTCCAGCACCACAATTCAAAAGCATCAATTCTTTTTCTGTCTCTCTTGGTCAATGTCCAGCCTTCACAACCATATGATGCCACTGAAAATACCATGACATGAGTCAGACGCACCTACGTCTTCAATGTGACATCTTTGCTTTTCAATACTCTAAAGACATCTTTTGCCACAGCTTTTCCTAGCACAATGTGTCTTTTGATTTCTTGACTGCTGCTTCCACAGTGTTGATTATAGAGCCAAGCAAAGCAAAATCTTGGACAACCTCAATCCTTTCTCCATTTATTGTGAGGTTGCGTGCTGACCCAATCGTAAGGATTTTTGTTTTGTTGATGTTTAGTCGTAACCCATATTGAAGGCTATGATCTTTGATCTTCATCAGTAAATGTTTTAAATCCTCTTCACTTTCACCAAGCAGAGTGGCATCATTTGCATAACGCAGGTTGTTAATGAGTCTTCCTACAATCTTGATGCCACGTTCTTCCTCATAAAGTCCAGCATCTCGGATTATTTGCTCAGCGTATAAATTGAAGAGATAGGGTGAAAGTATACAGCCCTGATGCACACCTTTCTCAACTTTAAACCACTCAGTGTTTCCCTGTTCTATTTGAACAACTGTCTCCTGGTTCTCTTACATATTTCGGACATGTAGTCAGGAGAGAACAATCCCTGGAGAAGGACATCATGTTTGGAAGAGTGGCAGGTCAACACAAAAGAGGAAAACCCTCCACCAGGTGGATTGACACAGTGTCTGCAACAATGGGCTTAAACATAAATAAGATCGTTTGCCTGGCACAGAATCGGCAAGTGTTTCGATCTACTGTACATAGGGTCGCTATGAGTCGGGCTCGACTTGACGGCACCTAACAACAACAACAACAACATAGTAACAAAGGGGCTGGGATTTAGCTCAATTGGTAGAGCGCCACTCTGCATTCTCTGAGGTTCTGAGTTTGATTCCCAGCACCACAAAAATGGGAGAAGGATGTGGCAACCCACTCCCAAGGCAATCCCAATACAATCTGCCATGGAAAACCCTATGAGGGTCACTATGAGTTGGACACAACTTCACAGCACCTAACAACAACAACAGTAGTAACAAAATTCATAGTACTGGCACAAAAAACATACATGTAGACCAATGGAACAGAAGAGAAGAGCTAGAAATAATCCCACCCAGCTACAGCCACCTGGTATTTGACAAAAGTGCCAAAATACAGATTGAAGAAAAGACACCCTTTTCAACATATGGTGCTGGAAAAACTGGGTATCCTCATACAAAAGACTGAAATTAGATCCTTCTCTCTCACCTTGTACAAAAATCAGTTCAAAATGGATCAAAGATCTTAATGTAAAGCATAAAAATTTGAAACTGCTACAGGAAAACATAGGGTAACACTTCCATACATAGGCATAGGCAAGGACTTTCTGAATAGGACTCCCCAAAGCACATGAAATAGCAAGAATGGACAATTGGGATTGCACTAAATTAAAAAAGCTTTTCCTGTGTAAAAGTCACAATTATCAAAGTGAAGAGACAACCTCCAGAATGTGAGAAAATATTTGCCAGCTTTACATATACACCAGACAGGGGATTAATTTCTAGACTATATAAGGAGCTCAAAAAATTAAACACCAAAAAAGCAAAGTATCCAATCAAACAATGGGAAAAAGAACTTAACAGAGACTTCTCAAAAGAAGAAATACAAATGGCAAAAAATCATATAAAAATATTCAACAACCTTAGCAATCAGGGAAATGAAAATCAAAACTACACTGAGATACCTTATCACTCCAATTGGAATGGCTACCATCAACAAGACAAACATCAAACGATGCTGCTAACGATGAAGGGCGAAAGGAACCCGTATACACTGCTGGTGAGAATGCAGGTTGGTCTATCCACTATGAAAATCAATATGGAAGTACCTCCAAAAACTAAAAATAGAACTTCCATATCACCCGACTATCCCACTCTTGGGTATATGTCCAAAAGAATATGTGTTAATATACCATTGAGATACCTGCTCATTCATTTTTATTGTGGCATTATTCACAAAAGCTAAAATATAGAATATCTATGTGTCCAACAACAGATGAGTGAATAAGGAAATCATGGTATATATACACCTTGGAATCTTCTTCGGCCATAGAGAAGAAGAAAATTATGGCATTTGCTGGGGAATGGATGGAACTAGTAGAGATCATTCATTTTAAGCACATTAAGCCCGACCCAGGAAAATAAACATCACATGTTTTTTCTCATATGTGGGTGTTAGGCTCCAATATATATTCGTTACTAAAATATATAGATCATGAAAGCAGCCAGGACTTAAGTAGGGAAAGATAATGCACCAAAGAAAATTGGGAAGAAGCAAGAAGAAATGGCACTGGCAGAAAAAATGTCAGATATCTTGCCCTTATGGCAAAATCAGAATGTACATATATAGATTCATATACTCACAAAAAAGATATGCAAGTACAAAGGAGACCATTGGTCGAGAGGAAGGGCATGTTGAGGGAGGGTTATGATAGTTTAAGAGAGAAGTTAACATGAGCAATGAAATGCATGTATGGAAATGTTATAATGTGACCCATTAAGTTGTACATTAAAAGTTGGAAACAAAATCTTTACAACTGGGTCAGTAAGCAACTTTATGATAAATAGGGGAAAGATTGATGTTAAGATTTTGCTTTACATTTTACTCCAATCCTTATCCACTGATGCAGGAGTCAAAAAGTCAAAGGATGCATTGCAGTTGGAAAAGGCATTGCAAAAGACCTCTTTGTGTTTAAAATGAAAGATATCACATTGAAGACAAAGGTGCACCTGGCTCATGCCATGGTATTTTTAGGTATGTCCTTTGCTTGTGAAAGCTGGAGAGCTAGTAAGGGAAAGAGGAGAAGAATTGATGCTTTTGAATTATGATGCTGGATATAAATATTGAATATTAAGTGGACTGTTAAAAGAAACAACCTATCTGTCATACGGGGCTGGGATTTAGCTCAGTTGGTAGAGCACTGCGCTGCAGTCTCTGAGGACCCGTGTTCAATTCCCAGCACTGCAAAACTGGGAGAAGGGCCTGGCAATCCACTCCCAAGGCAACCCCGAAACAGTCAGCCATTGAAAACCCTATAAGGGTCACTATGAGTCAGATACTGACTCCACGGCTCCTAACAACAACAACAACATCTGTCATACAATAAGTATAACCAGAGTGCTCCTTGAAAGTAAGGATGGTTATATTGCACCTACATATTTTGGATACCTTGTCAAAAGGGACCAATCCCTGGAGAAGGACATAATGTTTTTGAGAGTGGCAGGACAATGAAGAAAAGGAATTTCCTCAACTAGGTGGATTGACACAGTTGCTGTAATAATAGGCTTAAACATAAAAACATAGGCTTAAAAAATAGGCTTAAACATAAAAAGGATCATGCACATGGCAAAAAATAGAAGAGATTATCTACATTAGAAATATTTGATGAGCCCAACATTCCAAATTTCAAAGCATATTACATAAACCAATGCTTTCTTTTGAATGTTGATGAGGGGAAATAATATCACCATACATATTAAATCCCCTCAAAAATACCTCCTCATACAGTTGATGATTTGAGTATTAGAGAAGTAATTTTCATAAAAGGCATTACAGATCCTACTGTGTATGCGAATAACTATTTCTTTCCCTTAGCTTTGATTCCATCCAGGTCTGTTAAAAAGTGAAAATGATAAAACTTTTACCTTATTCTCATTTGCACAATTATCTTTTTCTTCTGAATAACCTCATAGAATATTTTGATTACTGATTAAAGTGGATAGCTTTTTCATAGACAAACAGTACTCTTCAAAAATAAGTTGATTTTGATAAAGATGTACCAAATGCATTTATGAAATGCTTGTTAAGAAAAAGTAGGGAAACAATTTGAGTATAATGCAAATTGTTGATACTTTTCTCATTTCTATATTAAGTTGTGATTATTATGTATTTAGTATATAAGTATAAAAACGAGTAAAGCAGGGAAACATATAGACCAATAGGATATCATGTTCATAGAGCAAGGATTATGACTTCAAATTTGTACCAAAGACCCAAAAGGAAAAAAAATACATTGCTTACT
>VMDO01029238.1:0-22878 GCA_007922755.1 Pedetes capensis | reverse complement strand
AAAGGGATTGAAATAGCAAGAGGAAGATTTTTGCTACTGGAGGGAGAATTGGAACATAGTAAAGAGGTCAATTTATTCTAAATTAATTTAAAGCTTTAATGGAATCACTAATGAAATTTTAACATTATTTTTACATACATGTTATTGTTGTTATTGTTAGGTTTTGTCAAGTTGTGTTCGACTCATAGTGACCCTAATAGGATTTTCAATGGTTGACTGTTTCTGGATTGCCTCCGGAGTGGATTGCCATGTCTTTCTCCCATTTTTGTGGTGCTGGGAATTGAACTTGGGACCTCAGAGACTGCAGAGCATTGCTCTACCAACTGAGCTAAATTCCAGTCCTTTACATACACAGAAGATGCTAAAGTTCACCTAGAATAATAGACTGACACCAGGTGTTAAGTTATCATGGACATAAATAACTCTAGGTGACTATTTCTACTGTAAGGGTTTTGTGAAAATATGTGAATTGAGCCAGGCGTGGTGGCGCACACTGTAATCCCAGCGGCTTGGGAGGCAGAGGCAGGAGGATTGCAAGTTCAAGACCAGAGGTAGTCTGCATAACTTATCGAGACCCTCTCTCAAAAAGTGAAAAATAGGACTGGGGGTGCAGCTCAGTGCTCCAGCACTTGCAGAACATGCAAGTGCAAGGCCCTGGGTTCAACCCCCAGTACTGCAAAAAAATAAAAGATATGTGATTTAAAACATGGATCAAAAGATTTGAATGTGTGTCTACTATCATGACACTGATCATTTAAAACCATTCACTTATATAATAATGTGGAAAAGGAAATACCTGAACCTTTGAAGACTGATGAACATGTTTTACAGATTAATCAAGAAAAAGATTAAAATTAAATTAATCCAAAGTATGTTGTCATAAGGGAGAAGGACCCGGCAACTCACTCCCAAAAATCAATCCACCATTGAAAACTCTATGAACAGCAGAGAAGCACTGGCAATAGTGTTTCACCTGTTGTATGTAGGGTCGCTATGAGTCGGACACCGATTCGACAGCACCTAACAACAACAACAACAACAAATGTTGTCATAAAGAAAAGTTAAAAAGAAAATAAATGTCCAACATGGATATCTTCAGCCATTTCTATGAGGCAGACTATTTTGATCTGATTGGAATGAGATGAAGGAAAATCTTCATGAGAGTCACTGTTACATTCAGTTACAATAGACATTCTACAACTAGAAATTCCATTTTTGTACAGTTTATATATGGAAATTGGCAATAAAAAGGGAATGTAAACAGTGATTACAATAACAGTGTTTAACAATTTTTAGCAAAAGGGGTTCCCAAAATCCATTGGATATAACATGTAGAAATTATGAGGAAAGAAAATAATACCAAAGAGCCTTCAATGATTACCAGATCTGACCAGAGTTAGGGAATTCTCATTCCTACCTGAACTAGGCAGAACATAACAAAATAGCCACCAGGGATGCTGGGGAAGGGATGGTTGCTTAGGGATGTAGGTAACCATTGGAACTGTGGCCATCATAATTGTGGGGTGTGTGTGTGTGTGTGTGTGTGTGTGTGTGTGTGTGTGTGTGTGTGTGTGTAAAATGTGTGTACCTGTACGTGTGTATGAGAATCCGATGGGAGCTTGTTATACAGAATTTGTGGATAACACAGAATATGAGAGTCAGTTGGTCAGGGGAGCCTGAAAGCGCAAATTTTGAAACATGCTGGGGTGATGCTGATGCTGCTATTCCAAGAACCACCATTTGAGAACCACTGACCTACACCTGGTATGGAGTTTAGCTCAGTTGGTAGAGCACTGCTATGCACTCTCTGAGGAACCAGGTTTGAGGCCCAAACCACAAAAATGGGAGAAGGACATGGCAATCCACTCACAAAGATCTCCTGAAACAATTGTTGTTGTTGTTGTTAGGTGCCGTTGAGTCGGTATCCGACTCATAGCAACCCTCATAAAGTTTTCAATGGTTGTTTCGGGATTGCCTTGGGAGTGGAATGCCAGGCCCTTCTCCCATTTTTGCAGTGCTGGGAATTGAACTTGGGTCCTCAGAGACTGCAACGCAGTGCTCTACCGCCTGAGCTAAATCCAAGCCCATGAAACAATTAGCTTTTGAAAATCCTTTGAGGGTTCCTATGACTTAGACCCAGGCTTCACACCACCTAACAACAACCTACAGATTTTTTTTCCAGGTAACAATGGTAACTGCACTTTACCAGCAAGGAGACACACTGATTAGCCATGAAGAATGACTACATGCCTACACTGGTTTTGAATAAAAGATACAGCCATCATCCTGGGGAATCTCTTAGGAATTAATTGTGAATTCCATTTTTCCTCCTTTTGTAGAAACTGGTAGCCCCATGGAAAAAAGAAACCAAACAGGAATCAGACACTTTCTCCTCCTGGGATTCACAGAGAACTCTGACCTACAGTCCCTCCTCTTTGGGCTGCTTCTGTCCATCTACCTGGTCACCCTCACAGGGAACCTGCTCATTATCTTGGCCATCATCTCAGACACACACCTGCACATGCCCATGTACTTCTTTCTCTCCAACTTGTCCTTTGCTGACATTGGTTTCACCTCCACCACCATCCCAAAGATGCTGCTGAACATCTACACTGAGAGCAAACTTATCACCTTTGCAGGCTGCATCACCCAGATATTTTTTTTCATTCTCTTTGGGTGCCTGGACAACTTACTCTTAACAGTAATGGCCTATGACCGCTTAGTGGCCATCTGTCACCCACTGCACTACGTGGTCATCATGAAACCCCAGCTCTGTGAGAAGCTGGTTCTGGCATCCTGGTTGATCAGTGTCATGGGCTCCCTGCCTGAGACCTTGGCCGTTTTGAGGCTGTCCTTTTGCACAAACATAGAAATCCCACACTTTTTCTGTGATATTCCTGAAGTCCTCAAGCTTGCCTGTTCTGACGTCCTCATCAACCACATTGTGGTGTATTCTGTGACCATCGTTCTAGCTGTTTTCCCTCTCTCTGGGATTATCTTCTCTTATTCTCAGATTTTCTCCTCCATCCTGAGAATTCCATCAGCGGAGGGAAAGTACAAAGCCTTCTCCACCTGTGGGTCTCACCTCTTGGTGGTCTCCTTGTTCTATGGCACTGGTCTTGGGGTCTACCTCAGTTCTGCAGCCACAATGTCCTCTAGAATGAACCTGATTGCCTCCGTCATGTACACCATGGTCACTCCCATGCTGAATCCCTTCATCTATAGTCTCAGGAACAGGGACATGAAGGGGGCCCTAGGGAGACTCCTCCACAAGATGTTGCTTCTCAGTGGATGTCCATGAGCAGCATACGCATAACACTGAGGGACAGAGACCCTGGCCACCATCATAAGTGCTTTGACTACTTCCACTTTTGTCTGTTTTACAGTAACTAACTCTTTCATCTTGCAGGGTCTTTTCTGCCCTAGAGACTGATGACAAAGTTATAGCTTTGATCACCCTTTTCACGGAGTAAACATTGATTTTAACTTTCTGTGGGATGTAGCCAGGCATTTTTTCAATTATCTGCAGTAATTATTTGAGATTTTTTATTTTTATGGACATATAATGATTAGACATGTTGACAACAGTAGAGTGTGATAATACAATACATGTGTATGACATATAATGATTAAGTGTTTCTGTTTCATTAAATTTTAAGAATTCTTTGTATCAGGAAGTTTTACATTACTCTATTTCACTCAAAGTGTCAGGGAGAAAGTGACGAAGCAGTAACCAAAGGTTTAAGCACTTGACTTGGGAGAATTAAAAGTTTTTTAGATTTTGCTTGAATGTAATTACTCAACTTGTGCTCATAATAGCTGTTTAACCATTTCATAAAGCAATATAGTGCATTAAAAACTGGCTGTTGTTGCTAGGTGCCATTGAGTTGGTGTTACACTTATAGTGACCCTAATAGTGTTTTCAGTGGCTGATTGTTTCAGGAATGCTTTGGAGTGGATTCCCTTGTCCTTCTCCCCTTTCTGTGTTGCTGGGCATGCAGCCCAGGTCCTCAGAGAATGCAGAGCAGCATTCTACCAACGGTGAGGAACTCCAGCCATGAGACCTGGTTATGAATCTATAAAATAAATACATACATTCTTTCCTTTCAGCCTTTTATAAAATGTATTATAAATTGTTGTAAACTATTATCACCCTACTATGCTCATTCACTTTCCTTTCAATGACATGAATTTTGTTGAATTTCTACTCATCTGCAACACAGATTATTTGAATTTAGAACTCTGTCTTATCCATGCTACAATCAAATTCCCTGATAGGTTTTGTGGTAAGAAATTTATGCTCAGTGAATGTTTGTCAGCTCCAGATGGATGCACCAGGTAATACAAATTTATTAAGGTAATATAATATTTTATGACTGTAAAGAATTTTAGATTTGGTATTGATAATAGTTCTTTCTTTCTGGGTTAATTTTGATGCCACTTTATGTGATATCCGAATTTTATTGGATTCATATTTTATTATTCTATGGTGTTGGCATATCTATTTGAATTTGAGCCAATTTCACAGTGCCTTGATGAATACAGATGTATTATAGATTTTCATTGACACTGATATATCTTCCCTTTTTACCCTTCCTTTAAAAATTATCTTTTTGAAAAATAAGTTTGAGCTTCAATCCCAATATTCATTCTCAGTTTTTTACTTGACAGCACAGCATCAACATAAGGGTTACCTTGTGTCTTCTCTTCCTGTTGCTCATGGAACCACTTACAACAAGCTTGGTAGCTTCAAAGGATAACAGTAAATCATATTATATGTCTGAAGTTCAGGTGCCCAAAGTTGAGGTCACTGGGATAAATATCAATGTGTTTATGGAGCTGTGTTCCTCCAGAGCAGCAATCCTCAAATGTTTTGGCACCAGGGATCGGTTTTCTGGATGACAGTTTTTCCATGGATGGGGACTGAGATAGGAATTGAAGGAGAGGGACTGTAAATGGAGATACAACTTCGCTCATTCACCTATGGCTCATCTCTTGCTATAGTTTCCAGTTCCTACCAGGCCATTGTCCTGTACGAGTCCAGGGACATGAATAGGATTAAGCTCAGTTCATAGAGTAGTGCTTTTTGCTTCTGAGGCCCTGAGTTCAATCACCAGCATGGCAAAAAATGGGAGAAGGGCCTGGCAGCCCACTCCCCAAACAATCCTTAAACAATGAGCCATTGAAAACCCTGTGCTCTGTGTAACAGGCTGGTAATGATGGTTCCAGAATAGCAAAGAAGCACTGACATTTTGCCAGACATGGCAGAGTTGTGTTTCATTCTGTTATATATGCATTGACAATGAGGCGGACTCGACTCCATGGCACCTAGCAATAGCAACAACAGTTCCATGACAAGGGATTAGAAACTCCAGCTTTAGAAGACCTAAAAAGTAATCATTTTTGTTACATTTCCTAACTTCTACATCTTGCCCACATTCTTTAGCTGGTGGCCAATTCTTCCCTCCTCAAAGCAGATGACAGCCCCAAAAAAATCTCTCCTACTTCATATCACCGTAACTCTTACTTTCCTATGTTCCTCTTCCTCCTCAACAGACACTTGTAATCACACTGGACACACATGGGCCATCTAGGATAATCTAATTACTAGCATGAATTCTGCCTACCATATTAATTTCTTTATCTTCTGTCACTGAACATTCGTTATTCAATGCACATATTATGCAATAAAATTTTATCCAAATCAAGGTTAACTGTTATTCATTTGATGGCTCTTCTAGGAAAACATGACTTTTACTAATATATAGAAGATATACTTGCAAACATAATGAATGCAACATTGAAGTAAAGAAGACAGGCACATGCATACAAAAACACACAGTAGGATTCATTAATATCATGTTCAAAAGTGTCAAAAAGTAATCAGTACTGTTACATTCATAGATATGGGTTGTTAGGGTTTTAACCCAAAATGTTGCCCAAAGGTCATGTGTTTAATTGCTCAGACCCACCCTGTAGCACTGTTTGTGGAAACTGTGGATGTTAGGGAGGTGGGATCTAGGTTGTAGAAGTAGATCACTGGGGGCAGACTTGTGGAGGTGGGACCCAGAATCCCTGTCCTGGTGAGCTCCCTCTTCCTCCTGATACCATAATGTGAAGTCCTCCAAGATTGTCCTTGCCACTATGGACTGAAATCCCCTGTACCATGAGCTAAAATAAATCCTTCTTCCACTCAGTTGTTACTATCAGGTATTTGGCCACAGTCACACAAGCTGACACAGTGGTAATGCTGGAGATAAGAGATGTGTTAAGATTAGGCACAATGGAAACTTTTCCCCTGCACCCTTAGGTGGGATACACCATTGTACCAAAGGAAGGATTAGATCTCTTTCCTCCCACTCCCACCTCTGCTACAGCAGCACAATTATCCAAAGAGCATATCCCTCAGGACTATGCTGTTGTTGCTGTTAGGTGCTGTTGAGTAGGGTCCGACACATAGAGACCCTATGTACAGCACAATGAATCATTCCCCGATTCTGTGCAAGGCGTATGATCCTACTTATGTTTAAGCCCATTGTTGAAGATACCATGTCAGTCCATCTAGTATAGTGTTTTCTTTCTTTTGTTTACCTGACACTCTCTCAAAGATGATGTCTTTCTCCAGGGATTGGTTCTTCTTGACTACATATCCCAAAAAAATAAGACTTGTGTTATTCCATACAATAGGGTAGCCAATGTTTATATGTGATTGATTAAATTAAATGAATTAAAAGGAAGTAGAACTTTTAAAAGTTTAGTTCCTTGGTCACACAGGGAACATATCAAGTACTGAATAACCATGAATCATCAGTGGCTATCATAAAGGATAATGCAGACAAGAACATCTGTATGATTGTGGAAAGTTCCATCAACACTGTACCAACTAATTCTTTTACATCAAATGGTCTTCCCTTAATGGAGATATCAGTGAAACTTGCTGGGAGGGTTATAGCATTTCCAGCATGAATGAGATCACCAATGGATTTCCTGCACATCTCTATCAACCATGATATGTTGGAGGTGATGATGATTTCAGAGATGCTTAGGATCCAATGTTGCGAATGTCCTTGGTGGCATCAAGGGTTGGTGGGGTCTTCCAGGCAGATAGCTCCTATGGTTTTCTCAAACTACTTTTCTGTTACTGGGGAAGTCAAGTGGAGGGTTTCCTGTGGCACTGTCTCTGGCTCTCAGATCTCATCATGGTGGTTTTGGAACTGTATCTGATGAGGGGCACCCAGGGAGTAACGATGGAGCAGGGATGTGACTCACAGGCATGCAAGGGTGAAATGACAGGTCCAGCACCCATGATGTTAACAGTACTGGTTTGCAGAGAGCAGGCACCAAATTGCCACATGAGTAACCAGATGTTCCTTGTAGACTTTTGTGAAGTAGTCAGTGATCCAAGATGAAGGACCCATGTGTGTGGGTAGTAACATGGCTCTTGGATCACAGAAGGGTATAGCACTCCATGGCAACTGAGACTGCCCAGAGATGAGAACATACAGGGAGACTGTGGATCTGAGTGAAAATCATATCATTATGTGATAGCTCCAGTGTCTGATATGTGATTGTATGTGATGAAGCCACAGAGCCAGGGTGCAGAGCGTGGACACCCACAAGAAAGCTGCAGCTAGGAGACATGGCAGTTGCATAGGGAGAGAGGGGACAGCTCCTTCCTCAAAGTGGATTGGCAGTAGCTACTTTTTGAAGGAGGAAAGCTATGTAGTCACATCTCCTTTCAGGGGTTTCATGGTGGGAATAGCTGTGGGTGACCTCAGTGGCAAAAGTTGTTAGTGTCCTGTGTGTAACTGGCTGGTAATGATCATGATGGTTCTTGCCAAACATGATACCAAAGCCCTCCACTTTTCCTTGTTCTTGTAGTACTTTTATATTCGGCACTAAATTTTTTAGTATTTTGAATGTACATATTATGGAGCACAGAATGGTAATTCAGTTCACATATATTCTGTGAACCTCCTGCTCCACCATCTTCCTG
This sequence comes from Pedetes capensis, assembly GCA_007922755.1. Taxonomy (NCBI): domain Eukaryota; kingdom Metazoa; phylum Chordata; class Mammalia; order Rodentia; family Pedetidae; genus Pedetes; species Pedetes capensis. Next base: position 14,882 of record VMDO01029238.1, on the reverse strand, counting down.
TTGATATAGCTGAACAATCTTTGAAAACAAGTTGGTTCAGGATTTCCTCATCTGTAAAATACAACATGAAAAGCAACAGACATTGAACACTAAAAGTAACAGACTCCCAGGAACCCACAAGGGCCTCTAGGAGATGTTTCAGCCTCTCTCTGTGATTCAACTCTTTCTTTTCTTCCACAAGACAGTTTTATAAAGGATAAGAATGAGACACGAGTCCAGGCACAAATGTTATAATAGAGCCAGTGGTTTACTTCTTTTTTATGGCTACAGGTAAAGAGAACGGGAGACTGTCCTAGTTAAAAACTTGTGACATTGATGAAATAAGCACAAATAATTTGACCAGAGAGCAACCACTCATGACATACAGGCAAAAAAAAAAAAAAAATACTTAGCCTCATTGTTCTAAAACAGAAATCACTACAAATACTATTCAGGAATGTCCTCAATGACTTTCTGTCCTTGCAATCACCAATGGATTTTACTCTAGTTCCTGGAGTTTGGTTGTGTAGACATTGATAACTTTGCACCAAGTGTGATGATGAACAGCATCATTCGAGGGAGGAGGACAACTGGAAGTTAATACAGGAATAAAGCACTGACCAGGGAGGAGTTGCAAGCCCTGAACACATGGGTATTGAGCCCTGCAGTAAGGCTTCGTTTCTCATAAGAAGAGTTTTATATTCTTAATATTTCAGGCTAAAAATAGTCATATCAAAGGAATGTTCTGTGTCCTATTGTTCTTATTTTCTACAACTGGTTTATTAATGCTTAAGTTGGGCTATAAAAAGCAGTGCCTTGTGACTTGTAAAAATATGATCCGTACTCTGTGGGCTGGAATGCTGAGGGTCACCCAAGGGGCTTGCTTGAACCTCTGAAACTGAGAATCCCTGCTGAGTCTGGCTTGCACAGAAGCTGATCCATCTCTCACGATACTTCATCTGCAACATGCCTCTCACTTTCTCTACACTGTGACTTCAACAGTGAGAACAGAAGCTTTGGCAAAGCCATTGCAACAGGGTTGGCTGGAGGAAGAGGTTGTCTCTGTCCACAACTCCAAATTAAGGTACTTAACACTCACATAGGTTTGGTAATCCTGCTTATTCATGGCATTGGTAGACAAAGAGCTACATCTCACAAGTTAAGGCAGTTCTCATGTGGACAGAAAATGAATGATTGAGGTCAAGACCAGAGAGGAAATAACATCATGAGCAACAGTCCCAGGGGAAGGGATACAGAGAGCTAAATATCAGAAGGACTCCCAAGGCTGCAATATTAACGAGAAACAAAAATATCTTCTTAGGTTGGTTTACTCACTCTTGGAAACCATATTACCCAGAGAGCAAAGGAATAATGGAGCAATTAATTTAATGAGCATTCTTGAGCATTCTACCTCTGAGGATTCCAAATAGCAATATTACCCATTGATCCTCTTGACTAAAACTCAACAGTTCCAGGAACGAGTGATTTCAAACAAATTCTCAAAGATGATGTATGTCTGATGCTGCAGCCTCCCCCTCATTGGAGCTGAGTTGAACATCCATTACCCAAAGGAAGGACCCAATGAACACAACACTTCTGCGGCTCCCCTTTGAAGCAGGTATGCAGGTGGCCAGAACTCTCAATCAGGGAATTTCAGTGGCAAAAATAGGACAAGGCAATGCAGAGGGTCCATTCACATAAGCATCTATGCTACCGATTCCTGTCTCTCTCGACTTCTCTTCTCAGGTCTTCTCATCTTCCTTACTCTCCTTCCTATAGCCCACTTCTCAGGATCTCCCTCCTATAGAGTGCAAACTGACCTTCTCTTAGAATGAGCATCTACCAAGAGTTCCTTTCCCAGCCATCATAATTCTGAAGCTGTTGCAGGAATCTTCATTATCCTTCCTCAAAAATTTCAAATATTTATTACCCTTTTAACATTTTCTTTCATTTTCCTAAATATCCTCAGCCTATTTCTCCAGTAAAACATCAATCTTTTTATGATTTATATTTAGGATTCATAAATTAAAGATTACTCATCTAAATAATTTATTCTTGTATTTTAGTGTTCTGCGTGGAATATTCTCTGGTTTGAAAACAATTTTCAATTTACACATCCCAGTAGGAGTGTTGGTTGCCACTCTTCTAACAAAGGAATTTTTCTACCCTCAGATATTTTATATACCTATGTGTAAATTATATTATTTATATGTTTGTTTTCTTTGGAGAGAGTATAGTGTGGCTTTTTTACACGAATGTTTGAAATTTACTTCAGAATGTGGAGAATGGACTTCATAATACTTCTCTAGACAGGTACTTAATCATAAACAACTTATTCAAAAGAATCCCCTGTAAAGTGCACAGAAATAACAAATGCAATTCAATAGGTTTAAAATGACCTGTTTTACATGACAGGCACACCATATTGTATCACAAAACTCTAGGGTTATTCCTTTGAATGAGAGGAGAAAAATAAGAATTCCAAATAGTACCATAAATTAGAACACAGTTCTGAAATTTCAAACCTATGCAATATGACCTAAAAAGGTTCTAAATTCAAATAATTTAGACAATGTATAAGAATTCTATTGAAAATCATGGAATTAATAAGAAAACTCAGAAATAAAAAAGACATATAATCAATACAAAAATCAAAAGCTTTACTAATGTAATAGCAATGCCAGAAATATATAGGGAAGTATCATCCTCAATGACTTTAAACCTAAAATATTAAAACATTGTTAATATGAAACATGATTTACTTTATTCAGTTTTAGGAGTGTTTACTTGTAAAGAGACTGAAATGGAGGAATAGTAAGAAAGATTATGATTCCTGCAACTAGAATGAGAATTGTAACATAGTGAAGATGTCAACTTACTCTAAATTAATTTAAAACTTTTATGGAACCTCTAATAAAATTCTAATGGTATTTTTGTACAAATACATACATAGAAGATGTTAAAGTTCACCTAGAAGAGACTGACATCAGGTGGAAAACTATGACAGAAATAAGTAGTGCCAGGTGACTCTTTCTACTGAAACTGTATTATGAAGATGCATTATTTTAATCATGGACCAAAAAATTTGACAGCTTGCCTGCTACTATAACACAGACAATTTAAAACCATTCATTTATATCAATGTAGGAAAAGAAATATCTGAATATTTAAAGACTGACCAAGATGATTATTCAAGAGAAAAGATTAAAATGAAATTAATCCAAATTATTTTGTCTTAGAGAAAGGTTAAAAAGAAAGTAAAGTCCATCATGATCATGTTTTAAATATATATCTCCATAAGATAGACTATTTTGATCTAATTGGAACAGGATGAAGGAAAAGCTTCATGAGAGTCATTTTCTATTCAGATACTCTGGAAATTCTACAACTTGAAGTTCCATACTGGTACACTTTATATATGGAAATTGGTAATTTGAAGCAAATTTTTAAAATAATTACAATAACTATGATTAATATGTTTTAGGCAAAGGGTATGACATGTAGCAATTTTGAAATAACAGTACAATACCAAAGAGCCTTCCAATGATCATCAAATCTGCCTAGAATTAGGGAATTCTCATTCCCACCTAAAATAGGCAGAATATGAAAATAGCCACCAGGGAAACGGGGGAAGGGACAGTTTCTTAGGAATGTAGTTAATCACTGGAGCTGTGGTCCTAAAGTGTGTGTGCGTGTGTGTGTGTGTGTGTGTGCATGCTCTTGCTCATACACAGGTGTGTGTGCATGAGAATCCCATGGGAGCTTGTTATACAGAAATTGTGGACAACACGGAGTATGAGAATCAGTTGGTCAGGGGAGCCTCAAAGTACACATTTTGAAAATGTTCTGAGGTGATGCTGATGCAGCTTTTCCAGCAGCCACACTTTGTGAACTACTGACCTACAGCAGCCTTCATCTCTACACTGTAGTGTGTGATACCATCAGATCTGGAAACCATGCAGTGATGTACCTGCTTAGTACTTGGATAAGAGGCCTTCTGGGAACACCAGATGCAGTAGGCATGGGAGAAGGACCTGGCCACCCACTTCCCACAAAAATCAGTCAGTCATTGAAAACTGTATGAATAGCAAGAAGCACTGAAAATACTGTTTCATTGTTGTACATAGGATTGCTGAGTCAGATACTGACTGGAGCGCACCTAACAACAACCTACAACCTTTGTTTCCTCGGGGAGCAATGGTAACTACACTTTAACAGCAAAGAGACCCATGGGTTAGCCATGAAGAATGACTACATGCCTACACTGGTTTTGAATGAAAGACACAGCCATCATCCTGGGGAATCTCTACTAGGAATGAGTTCTGTGTTCCATCTTTTCCTCATTCTCTACAAGCTGATAGCACCATGAAAAGAGGAAATCAAACAGGTATCAGACAATTTCTCCTCCTGGGATTCACAGAGAACTCTGACCTGCAGTCCCTCCTCTTTGGGCTGCTCCTGTCCATCTACCTGGTCACCCTCACAGGGAACCTGCTCATCATCTTGGCCATCATCTCAGACACACACCTGCACATGCCCATGTACTTCTTTCTCTCCAACTTGTCCTTTGCTGACATCAGTTTCACTTCCAGCACCATCCCAAAGATTCTGCTAAACATCCACACGCAGAGCAAACTTGTTACCTTTGCAGGCTGCATCACCCAGATATTTTTTTTCATTCTGTTTGGGTCTCTGGAGACTTTACTCTTAACAGTGATGGCCTATGACCGCTTCATGGCCATCTGTCATCCCTTACACTACGTAGTCATCATGAAACTTCAGTTCTGTGGGAAGCTGGTTCTGGGGTCCTGGTTGATCAGTGTCATGAGCTCCCTGCCTGAGACCTTGACCGTTCTGAGGCTGTCCTTTTGCACAAACATGGAAATCCCACACTTTTTCTGTGATATTTCTGAAGTCCTCAAGCTCGCCTGTTCTGATGTGCTCATCAACCACATTCTGGTGTATTCTGTGACCATCATCCTAGGTATTTTCCCTCTCTCTGGGATTATCTTCTCTTATTCTCAGATTTTCTCCTCTATCCTGAGAATTCCATCAGCGGAGGGAAAGTACAAAGCCTTCTCCACCTGTGGGTCTCACCTCTTGGTGGTCTCCTTGTTCTACGGCACTGGTCTTGGGGTCTACCTCAGTTCTGCAGCCACGATGTCCTCTAGAATGAACCTGATTGCCTCCGTCATGTATACCATGGTCACTCCCATGCTGAATCCCTTCATCTACAGTCTCAGGAACAGGGACATGAAGGGGGCCCTAGGGAGACTCCTCCACAAGATGTTGCTTCTCAGTGGACGTCCATGAGCAGCATACACATAACACTGAGGGACAGAGACCCTGGCCACCATCATAGATGCTTTGACTACTTCCACTTTTGTCTGTTTTACAGTATCTCATTCTTTTATCTCGTAGAGCCTTTTCTGCCCTAGAGACTGATTGTAAAGTTGTAGCTTTAGTCAGACTTTTTACAGTGTAAACATTGATTTCAGGCCAGACATTTTCTCAATTATCTGCAGTAATGATTTGGGGATATTTTTTATTTTTATGGACATATAATGATTAAACATGTTGACATGGTGGAGTGTGATAATACATGTGTATGACATATAATGATTAAGTGTTTCTGTTTCCTTAAATTTTAAGAATTCTTTGTATCAGGAAGTTTTGCATTACTCTATTTCACTCAGAGTGTCAGGGAGATAATGATGAAGCAGTAAGGAAAAGTATACACACTATACTTGGGAGATCTAAAGGTTTTTCAGATTTTGCTTGAATGTCATTCATTCCTCAACTTGTACTCATAAAGGCTGTTTAACCATTTCATATAGCAATATTGTGCATTAAAAACTGGATGTTGTTGTTGTTGTTGTTGTTGTTGTTGTTGTTAGTCGCCATTGAGGCAGTGTCCCGCTCATAGCAAACCTCATAGGGTTTTCGGACTGTTGTTGCTTGGTGCCATTGAGATGGTGTTCCACTTATAGTGACCCTAATAGTGTTTTCAGTGGCTGATTGTTTCAGGAATGCTTTGGAGTGGATTCCCTTGTCCTTCTCCCCTTTCTGTGTTGCTGGGCATGCAGCCCAGGTCCTCAGAGAATGCAGAGCAGCACTCTACCAAGTGGGCAGAACTCCAGCCATGAGACCTGGTTATGAATCTATAAAATAAATGCATGCATTCTTTACTTTCAGCCTTTTATAAAGTATAGTATAAATTGTTGTGAACTATTATCACCCTACTATGCTCATTCACTTTCTTTTCAATGCCATAAATTTTGTTGAAGTTCTACTCATCTGCAACACAGATTATTTGAATTTAGAACTCCGTCTTATCCATGCTATAATCAAGTTCCCTAATAGGTTTTGTGGTAAGAAATTTATGCTCAATGAATATTTGTCAGCTCCTGATGGATGGGCCAGGTAATGCAAATTTATTAAGGTCATATAATATTTTATGACTCAAAAGAATTTCAGATTTGGTATTGATAGTAGTTCTTTCTTTCTGGGTTAATTTTGATACCACTTTATATGATATCCAAATTTTATCGGATTCATATTTTATTATTCTATGGTGTTGGCATGTCTATTTGAACTTGAGCCAATTGCACAGTGCCTTGATGAATACAGATGTATTATAAAATATTCATAGATACCGATATATCTTCCCTCTTTACCCTTCCTTTAAAAATTATCTTTTTGAAAAAGAAGATTGAGCTTCAATCCTAATATTCATTCTCAGTTTTTTACTTAACAGCACAGCATCAATGTAAGGGTTACCTTGTGTCTTCTCTTCCTGTTGCTCATGGAACCACTTACAACAAGCTTGGTAGCTTCAAAGGATATCAGTAAATTATATTACATGTCTGAAGGTCAGATGCCCAAAGTTGATGTCACTGGGATAAAAACCAATGTGTTTGTGGAGCTGTGTTCCTCCAGAGCAGGAATCCCCAAATGTTTTGGCACCAAGGATTGGTTTAGTGGATGTCAATTTTTCCATGGGTGGGGGGATTGAGGGGGGAGCTGAAGCAGAGTGACTGTAAATGGAGATACAGCTTCACTCATTCAGTACAGCTCACCTCCTGCTGTGGTTCCAGTTCTTAACAGGCCCTTGTCCTATACTAGTCCAGGTACAGGGATAGATTTAAGCTCAGTTTTTACAGTGCTGCTTTTTGCTCCCTGAGGGCCTGAGTTCAATCACCAGCATGGCAAAAAATGGGAGAAGGGCCAGACAGTCCACTCCCCAAACTATCCAGAGACAATGAGCCATTGAAAACCCTATGAATAGCAAAGAAGAACTGACATAGTGCCAGGCATGACATAGTCATGTTTCATTCTGTTAAATATGGGTTCATTATGAGATGGAATCAACTCCATGCCACCTAACAACAACAACAACAACAACAACAACAACAACAACAACAACAACAACAACAGTTCCAGGCCATGGGATTAGAAATTCTTGCTTTAGAAGTTCTAAAGAGTAATCATTTTGTTACATTTCCTAACTTCTACATTCTGCCCACATTCTTTCCTGGTAGCCAGTTCTTCCTCAAAGCAGATGATGGCCAAAAAAATAAAAAGTCTGTCTCACTTCACATCACTCTAACCCTTACTTTTGTGTTCCTCTTCTTCCTCAACAGACCACTGTGATCACATAGTACTCAGCCAGGCCATCTAGGATAATCTAATTACTAACATGAACTTTGCCTACCGTTTTAATTTCTTTAACCTCTGTCATCCAAAATCCTTACAGGTCCCAGGAATTAGCATGTAAATGTCTTGGAAGGGCATTATTCAATGAACATATTATGCAATAAAATTTTATCCAAATCAGAGTAAACTGTAATTTGTTTGATGGCTCTGCTAGAAATACATGTGTTTTACTAATATGTAGAAGATACACTGGCAAACATAATGAATGCAACATTGAAGTAAAGAAGACAGGCATATGCATACAAAAACACATTGTAAGATTCATTAATATCATGTTCAAAAATGTGAAAAAGTAATAAGTACTGTTATGTTCATAGATAGAGGTTGTTATGGTTTTAACCCAAAATGTTGCCCAAAGATCATGTGTTTAACTGCTTGGACCCACCCTGTAGTAATGTTCATGGAAACTGTGGACCTTAGGGAGGAGGGATCTAGCTTGTAGAAGTAGATCACTGGGGGCAGACTTGTGGAGGTTGGACCCAGAATCCCTGTCCTGGTGAGCTTCCTCTTCCTCCTGATACCATAATGTGAAGTCCTCCAAGATAGTCCTTGCCACTATGGAGTGACATCCCCTGTACCATGAGCTAAAATAAATCCTTCTTCCGTTCAGTTGTTACTATCAGGTATTTGGCCACAGTCACACAAGCTGACACAGTGGTAATGCTGGAGATAAGAGGTGTGTTTAGATTAGGCACAATGGAAACTTTTCCCCTGCACCCTTAGGTAGGATGCAGAGCAACATGGTACCCAAGGGGGGAGTAGAACTGTTTCCTCCCCCTCCTATGTCTGCTGCATCAGCACAATTATCCAAAGAGTATATCCCTCAGAGCTGCTTTGTTGTTGTTAGGTGCCATTGAGTCATTTCCGACTAATGGTGAACCTGTGTACAGCATAATGAAACACTCCCACAAACTGCCAGGAACACATTCTTACTTCTTATTAAGCCTATTGTTGTAGCTACTGTGTCAATCCATCTAGAGGAGGATTTTCCTTCCTTTTTTGACCTGCCACTCTCCCAAACATGATATCCCCCTCCAGGGACTGGTCCCTTCTGACTACATGTCCAAAATTGGTAAGACTTGTGTTAGCCAATACAATATGGTATCCAGTGATTATATATGTTTGTTTAAATTTAAACAAACTAAGAGGAAATAGAACTTCTAAAACTTTAGTTCATTGGTCACACAAGGTACATATCAAGTGCTGAGTAACCATGAATGGTCAGTGGCTACCATACTGGATAATGCAGGCAAGATCATGAGTATGATTGTGGAAAGTTCCATTAACAGCACACAGACTAATTTTTTCTGTCAAATGGCCTTCCCTTAATGGAGATATCAAGGACACTTCCTGGGTGGGGTACAGCATTTCTAGCATGAATGAGGAGGTCATCAGTAGATTTCCTGCACAGCTCTATTAACCATATAGGTTGGAGGTGATGAATTTTCCAGAGATGCTCAAGTCCAATGCTGTGAATGTCCTCAGTGGCATCAAGGGTTGGTGAGGTCTTCCAGGAAGATGGCTCCTAAGGTCCTCTCAATCTTCTTTTCTGCTACTGGAGCAGTCAAGTGGAGGGTTTCCCTCTTGGCACTGACTCTAGCTGGCAGATCCCTTTATCTTGGTTTTGGAACTGTGTCTGATGAGGGGCATGCAGGGAGTTGCCATGGACTGGGGCCTGACTCACAAGTGTTCAAGGGAGCAATTTCACCTTCAGCACCCATGGTATAAATGGTGCTGGGGTACAGGGAGCAGGCTCCAAATTGCCACGAGCAACTAGATGTTTCTTGTGGAAGCTTGTGAAGCAGTCAGTGATCCATGATGAAGGACCCATGTATATGGGTAGTAACATGGCTCTTGGATCACAGAAGGGTATAGCACTCCATGGCAACTGAGAGTGTACCTGGAGATGAGAACATACAGGGAGAGCATGGATCTGAGTGCAAATTATATCATTATGCGATGGCTCCAGTTTCTGACATGTGATTGGATATGGTGAAGCTACAGAGCCAGGGTCCAGAGTGTGGACACCCGCAAGAAAGCTGCAGCTAGGAGATAAACAGCACTTGCAGATTGGAAGGTCCTTCCTCAAAATGGATCAACAGCAGCCACTTTTTGAAGGAAGAGAGCTACATAGTCACATCTCCTTTCAGGGGTTTCATGGTGGGAATATCTGTGGATGATCTCAGTGGCAAAAGTTGTTGGTATCCTCTCTATAACACACTGGTAATAATGATGATGGTTCTTGCCACATAATGATACCAAAGCCATTTGCTTTCTTTTTTCTTATAGTATTTTTATATTAAGCACTAAATTTTTTAGCATTTTGAGTGTACATATTTATGGAGCACAGAATGGTAATTCAATTCACATATATACTGTGTTCCTCCAACTGCACCATCTTCCTGTTGATATACCTGAACAATCTCTGAAAAATAGAGTTGGTTCAGGATTTTCTCATCTGAAAAATACAACATGAAAAGCAACAGACATTGAACGCTAAAAGTAACAGACCCCCAGGGACCCACAAGGGTCTTCAGGAGATGTTTCAGCCTCTCTCTGTGATTCAACTCTTTCTCTTCTTCCACAAAACATTTTTACACAGGATAAGAATGAGACAAAAGTCCAGGCACAAATGTTAAAATGGATCCAAAGGTTTACTTCTTTTTTTATGACAGCTGGTAAAGAGAACAAGAGACTGTATTAATTACAAAACTTGCAATATTGATGAAATAAGCACAAATAATTGAACCAAAGAGCAACCATTCATGATATGTTGTTGTTGTTGTTAGGTGCCGTCGAGTCGGTATCCGACTCATAGCGACCCTATGTACAACAGGGGAAACACTATTGTCAGTGCTTCTCTGCTGTTCTTAGGGTTTTCAATGGCAGATTGATTTTTGGGAGGGGGTTGCCAGGTCCTTCTCCCAAGCCTACAGCTTCTGGTGTTCCCAGGTGGTCTCCCATTCAGGTACTAACCAGGCCCGACCCTGCTTAGCTTCGGAGATCTGACGGGATCGGATGCCACAGGGCTACAGCGGCAGGCATTCATGATATACAGGCAACAAAATACTTAGTCCCATTGTTCTAAAACAAAAATCACTATAAACAGTATTCAGCAATGCCCTCAATGACTTTCTCTCCTTGGAGTGAACAATGGATTTTAGTCTATTTCCTGGAGTATGGTTGTGTAGACACTGACAGCTTTGTACTAAGTATGATGAGGAATAGTATCATTCCAGGGAGGAGGGGCACTGGAAAGTTAATACAGGAATAAAACACTACAAGGGTGGAGTTGTAAGCCTTGAGCACATGGGTACTATGAGCCCCCCAGTCTTATCCTGCTAATCATTCAGGTTAAAAATAGTCATCCCAAAGGAATGTTCTGTGTCCTATTGTTGTTATTTTTTACAACTGTTTTATTAATGCTAAAGTTCGGCTACAAGAGCAGTGCCTTGTGAAGTTTAAAAAATAATTATCTGTCCTCTTTGGACTGGAACATTGAGGACAATCCAATGGGCTTGCTTGAACCTCTGAAACTAAGAATCCCTGATGAGTCTGGCTTGCACAGAAACTGATCCATCTCTCACGATACTTCATCTGCAACATGCCTCTCACTTTCTCTACACTGTGACTTCAACAGTGAGGACAGAAAATTTGGCAAAGCCATTGCAATAGGGTTGTCTGGAGGAAGAGGTTGTCTCTGTCCAAAACTCCAGATTAAGATGCTAAAGACTCACATAGGCTTGAAAATCCTGCTTATCCATGCCATTGGTAGACAAATAACTACAACTCACAAATTAAGGCAATTCTCATGTGGAGAGAAAATGAAAGATGGAGGTCAAGACCAGAGAGGAAATAACATCATGAGCAACAGTCCCAGGGGAAGGGATACAGAGAGCTAACTATCAAGAGGATTCCCATGGATGCAAAATTACCAAGACATAAACATATCTTCTTAGATTGGTTTCCTCATTCTTGGAAACCATATTGCCCAGAGAGGACAGTAATGATGGAGCAATTAATTTAATGAGGATTCTTAAATATTTTACTTCTGAGATTAGAAATAGGAATATTACTCCTTGATCTTCTTGACTATAACTCAACAGTCCCTGGAATGAGTGAGTTCAACCGTATCCTCGAAGATGATATATGTTTGATGTCACTGTTCACCCTCCTTGGAACTGAGTTGAACCTCCATCACCCAAAGGAAGGAACCAAGGAACACAATATTTTGGTGGCTCCTGATGTGAAGCAGGTATGGAGGGGATCAGAGCTCTCAATCATGGAATATCAGTGGCAAAAATAGGACAAGGCAATATAGAGAGTCCATTAGCATAAGTATTCTATGCTATCAATTCCTGTGTCTCTCTCAACTTCTCTTCCTCTCAGCTTCTTCTCATTTTCCTTCCTCTCTCTCCTGCAGCCCCCTTCTCAGGATCTCCCTTCTATAGAATCAAACTGACCTTCTCCTATAATGAACATCTACCAAAAGTTCCTTACCCAGCCATCATAGTTCTGGAGCTACTACAAGTGTCTTCATTATCCTCCATCAAGAATTTCAAACTTTTATTACACTTTTTACATTTTCTTTCATTAATCCTTAATATTCTCAGTCCATGTCTCCACTAAAGCAGTTATGTTTGCATAATTTATATTTGGGGTTTATTTATTTAGGATTTAAATATATTTATAGATTTATTTAAGATTTATTTATTTATTTATTTAGGATTTAAAGATATTAACTTTAATCATCCAAATAATTTATTTCTGTATTTTAGTGTTCTGGGTGGCACATTTTCTGGTTTGAAAATTTTCAATCTATATTTCTCATGAAGAGTGATTGTTCCACTCTTACTTCTACCAATGGACTTTTTCTACCCTCAGAAATTTTATATTCTTATGTGTAAATTATACTTTTTATATATTTATGTTTTCTTTAGAGAGATTGTAGTGTGGCTTTTTTACATCAGTGTTTGAAATGTATTGGAGAATATGGAGCATGGACTTCACAATACTTTTCTAGACAGTTACTTGATCAAAAAAACTTATTTCTAAGAATCCCCTGTAAAGTATACAGAAATAACAAATTCAAGCCAATAGGATTAAAATGACATATTTAACATGACAGGCACATCATATTGCATCACAAAACTCTAGGGTTATTTCTTTGTATGAGAGGAGAAAAATAAGAATTCCAAATAGTGCCATAATTAGAACAAATTTCTGAAATTTCAAACCTATGCAATGTGGCCTAAAAATGTTTTAAGTTGAAATAATTTGGACAATGTAGAATAATTTAATTGAAAATCATGGAATTAATAAGAAAACTCAGAAATGAAATAAGACATCTCCTCAATACAAAAATCAAAAGCCTTACTAATGTAATAACAACAGCAGAAATATTATATAGGAAGTATCATCCTCATTGCTTTTTAACCTAAAATATATTAGAATACTGTTAAGAAAACATATGATTTACATATATTCAATTTCAGGAGAGTTTAGTTGCAAAGAGATTGAAATAGAGGAATATTGAAAAAAAGGAAGATTCCTGCTACATGAATGAGAATTGGAAAGTGATAAAGATGTCAATTTACTCTAAATTAATGTAAAATATTATGGAACCTCTAGTAAAATTCTAACAGTATTTTTATACAAATACATACATGGAAGATGTTAATGTTCACCTACAAGAATGCACTGACATCAAGTGTAAAATCATGATAGGAATAAATAATACCTGGTCACTTTTTCTAGTGACCAGGTATTACTTAATAACTGGTCTATCTAGTGATAGTGCATTATGAAGAGATCATTTAAAACCATTCCTTTATATCAACATAGAAAAGGAAATACTTGAATATTTAAAGCCTGACAAAGATGATTATTCAGGAAAAATATCAAAATAAAATTAATACAAACTATTTTGTCATAAAGAATGTTTACAAAGAAGGTAAATGTCCAAAATTCTCATGCATAAGGTAGAACATTTTGCTCTAATTGGGCCAGCAAGAAGGAAAAGCTTCATGAGGGTCATTTTATATTCTGATGCTCTGGAAATTCTACAATTTGCAGTTCCATATTGGTACGGTTTTTATATGGAAATTAGTAATATAAAATGAATTTTAAAAATAAATACAATGACTTTGATTAACATTTATTAGCCAAAGGAACACCCATAGACCAAAGTGTATGACATGTAAAAATTATGAAAAACAGCACAATACCAAAGAGTCTTCCAATGATTACTAAATCTGCCTGGAATTAGGGAATTTCTCATTCCCATCTAAACTAAGCAGAATATGACAAAATAGCCACCAAGAATGCTGGGGAAGAGATGGCTGCTTAGGGATGCAGGTAACCACTGGAGTTGTGGTCTTCAAAATGAGTGTGTGTGTGTGTGTGTATGTGTGTGTGTGTGTGTGTGTGTGTAGATGTATGTGTGCATGAGAACCCCACAGGAGTTAATTATACAGAAATTGTGCACAACACAGAGTATGAGCGTCAGTTGGTCAGGGGACCCTCAACGTGTACATTTTGAAAATGTTCTGAGGTGATGCTGATGCTGCTATTCCGGGAATCATCATTTTAGAACCACTGACCTACAGCCACCTTCAGCCCTACCACTATGGTGCCCGATCCCATCAGATCTCAAAGCTAAGCACTGTAAGATCTGGTTAGTAATTGGATGGGAGACCTTCTGGGAACACCAGGTGCTCTAGGCTTGGAAGAAGGACCTGTAAACCCACTCACCCCCCATAAAACAATCAACCATTGAAAACCCTATGAATAGCAGGGAAGCAGTGAACAATACTGCTTCATCTGTTGTATGTAGGGTTGCTATCAATTGGATACCAACTCAAGGGCACCTAACAACAACCTAGTCTTTTTTTCCCCAGGTAGCAATGGTAACTATACTTTCTCAGTGAAGAGGCCCAGTGATTAGCCATGAAGAATGACTACATGCCTATACTGGTTTTGAATAAAAGATACTGCCATCATCGTGGGGAAGCTCTTATGAATAAATTGAATTCCATCTTTTCCTCCTTCTGTACCATATGATAGCCCCATGGAAAGAGAAAACCACACAGGAATCAGATACTGTCTTCTCCTGGGATTCACAGAGAATTCGGACCTGCAGTCCCTCCTCTTTGGGCTGCTTCTGTCCATCTACATGGTCACCCTCA
>VMDO01029237.1:0-22873 GCA_007922755.1 Pedetes capensis | reverse complement strand
CTGCAGCAGTATATAGACAGGGAATTACCAGAAAATCAAGCAGGATTCAGAAGAGGGCGGGGAACCAGGGACATCATTGCTGATGTCAGGTGGATATTAGCTGAAAGCAGAGAATATCAGAAAGATGTCTATCTATGTTTTATTGACTATGCAAAAGCATTTGATTGTGTGGATCATAACAAATTATGGATAACACTTCAGAAAATGGGAATACCAGAACACTTAATTGTGCTCATGAGAAATCTGTACATGAACCAGGAGGCAGTTGTTCGAATAGAACAAGGAAACACTGAGTGGTTTAAAGTTGAGAAAGGTGTGCGTCAGGGCTGTATACTTTCACCCTATCTCTTCAATTTATACCCTGAGCAAATAATCTGAGAAGCTGGGCTTATGAGGAAGAACATGGCATCAAGACTGAAAGAAGACTCATTAACAACCTGCATTGTGCAGATGACACCACTCTGCTTGCTGAAAGTGAAGAGGATTTAAAACATTTACTGATGAACATAAAAGATCGTAGCCTTCAGTATGGGTTACGACCAAACATCAACAAAACAAAAATCCTTACTACTGGGTCAGCACACAACTTCACAATAAATGGAGAAAAGATTGAGGTTGTCCAAGATTTTGCTTTGCTGGGCTCTATAATCAACACCAGTGGAAGCAGCAGTCAAGAAATCAAAAGACTCATTGCTCTAGGAAAAGCTGTGTCAAAAGATCTCTTTAGAGTATTGACAAGTAAAGATGTCACATTGAAGACAAAGGTGCGTCTGACTCATGCCATGGTATTTTCAGTGGCATCATATGGTTGTGAAAGCTGGACAATGAACAAGAGACACAGAAAAAAGAATTGATGCTTTTGAATTGTGGTGCTGGAGACGTCTATTGAATATACCATGGACTGCCAAAAAAACCAACAAATCTGTCCTAGAAGAAGTACAACCAGAGTGCTCCTTGGAAGCAAGAATGGCCAGACTGCGTCTTACATATTTTGGACATGTAGTCAGGAGAGAACAATCCCTGGAGAAGGACATCATGTTTGGAAGAGTGGCAGGTGAACACAAAAGAGGAAAACCCTCCACCAGATGGATTGACACAGTGTCTGCAACAATGGGCTTAAACATAAATAAGGTCGTTTGCCTGGCACAAAATCGGCAAGTGTTTTGATCTGCTGTACATAGGGTCGCTATGAGTCGGACTTGACTCGACGGCACCTAACAACAACAACAACATACCACTGAAATGCAATGCCAGCCCATTTTTTACTTTTCATTTTGAGAGAGGGTCTCACTAAATTACTCAGGCTGCCAAGTGCAGTGGCTCATGCCTGTAATCCCAATGACTCAGTAGGCGGAGGCAGGATGATCGCTGGTTCAAGGCCAGAGGCAGCTTATGTAATTTAGTGAGACCCTGTCTCAAGAAAAAAAAAGGGGGGGTGGGGCTGAGGGTGTAGCCCAAAGGTAGATCTCTTCCAAAGTATATGTGAGGCCCTGTGTTCAACCTCTGGTACCACCACCAAAAAAAAAAAGTTATGCAAGCTGCCTCTGGCCTCAAACTCATGATTCTCCTGCCTTAGCCTCCCACGTAGTTGGGATTTATGGTGTGGGCCACCACATGCGGCTCCCTGATGGTTTCTGATCTGGCTGTTAGAAAAGCTGCCACCTGCATATCCTTGCCAGAGGAGAGGCCCTCGCAGACCTGAGGCTGGGCCTGCACTGGCCTTTCCCCTGGGTATCTCCTCTCCCAGGACTATGTTCTGCTGGGATCCTTGAAGCCAAAACTGCCTCTTGTGCATTGCCCAGGGCAGGGGTGCCAACCCAGAGGTGAGGGCTGAGGCCCCCTCTGGCCCGGCCCCAGGCCTGTGGCTGCCATCTAGCCACTCCACCACCCTCTGCCCTCCAAGGCTGCAGGGCCTGGCCATCTCCTGCATCCCTTGCTCAGGTCAGCTCAGACTTTCTTCTCAGGACCCTGGCATCCCACCCTGCCCAGTGCAGACTGCAAGTCAGAAACAAAACCAACACCGTGGAACAGCTTCCTGTTTTTACACCAAGTGTAAGCCGGAAAACATGATCCCAGGCCTGTCCATCACTGCCTAACAAGGTGGCCTTGGGCAACTTATATAACCTTCCTGTGCCTCAGATCCCCAATCCATTCTACAGGAGTAATAGCCACTCCTATCACAGTGTTGTTTTGAGGACTGAGTGAGTTAATATAAAAGAAGCACTGATCCAGGTGAGGTGGCACTCAGCTGTAACCTCAGCACGCAGGAGGCTGAGGCAGAAGGATGGGGAGTTCCAGGCCAGCCCAGGCTATATAGTGAGACACTATCTCAAAAAAGAAAAAAGTATTTAAAGCAATGTCTTTTGCAAATTTAGGGCCCTAACTCTTTGTTGCTGCCATACTGGTTAGGAGCACAGGGCACTGAAGAAGAGACATTGCAGGCATCAGCTAATCTCTCTGAACTTCGGTTCCTTCATCTTTAAATGTGGAGAACAGTAAACACTTCGTTAGATTGCTGAGAACCAAATGAGGTAATGCATGCTAGTGGCTTTATGGGAATGATTTAGTGGAGTACCATGTTGTTGTCGTTGTTAGGTGCTGTGGAGTCGGGTCTGACTCATAGTGACTCTAAGTAGAGTGAACAAAACCCCATCTGACACTGCCATGCACACAATCTTTTTATGTCTGAGCCTATTGCAGTATGGGAGAAGGACCTGGCAACCCCCTCCCAAAAATCAATCTGCCATTGAAAACCCGATGAACAGCAGAGAAGCACTGACAATAGTGTTTCCCCTGTTGTACAGAGGGTCGCTACGAGTCGGATACCGACTCGACGGCACCTAACAACAACAACAACAACAATTGCAGTAACTGTGTTCTTCTCATTTTGAGTCATGCTACATCAGCAAAAGGCGGTCCCAGGGGCTTTACACCATTCCCATCATTAAGGTCAATGCTACTTTGAGGAGGCAACTCTTCCCTAGTGGTTTCTTGAATGCTTTCCAGTATGGAGGGCTAATTTTCCAGCACTACATTTGACAGCACTTCTCTGCTATTTATAGGATTTTCCATGGCTAGTTGTCTTGGGAGTGGGCTTCCAGGTCCTTCTCCCTAGTTTGTCTTAGTCTGGAAGCTCTACTGAAACCTGTCCATCTTTGGTGGCCCTGTTGGTACCTGAAATACTGGTGACATAACTTTTAGCATCATAGCAATATGCAAACCCCTACAGCACAAGTTGACAGACACATGGAGGAGTGGAGTACCAGGCATCTAATAAATAAGAAAAGAGCATATAGCTTAAAAAAAGATGAATCTTGAAAGGAAGGAAGGAAACAAGGAAAGAATGAAGGAAGGAAGGGAGAGAGGGAAAGAAAGAAAAAGACAGACAGAGAGTGAGAGAGAGAGAAGAAAGGAAGGAAAAGAAAGAAGAGAGAGAAGGAAGGAAGAATGGAAGGAAAGGAGAGGAAGGAGGAAGGAAGGAGGAAAAGACAATGGACAGGAGGAGAGGGACAGAGAGGAAAGGAGGAAGAGATAGAGGAAGGGAGGGAGGGAGACATGAAGTAAGAAAAAGAAAACCCTGGTTGGAAAAGCAATGGCCAAACTCCTTGGAGACTTGAGACCTGTCCACCAGCCTCCAGAACACAGCTGGCTGCAATCTTTTTTCCAGGCTGTGGTTTCCTTTGAAGCAGCCACCTTGGCTGGGATTCCCTCTCACCTGTCCCCTTGCTGTGCCCAGCACAAGCTCGTGCACAGCCCGGTCACTGCCACAGACAAGCACACCACAGCAAATCTCCTCAAGCCCCCAGCAGCCGGGGGAGTAGAGAGAACTCCATTCCCAATTTTTTTCTACTTGCTTGGCACACAGATCCCACTCTCCAGGGAGGTGGCTGTAGTCGGTGGTGCCAATGGCATGAGTTGGCTGCGTGGCCACTGGGCATCGCAGGTAAGGGCTCAGATGTCAAGCTTTTGAAAGATGGGTTCAAATCACAATTCTGCCAGTTACTGGCTGTGGGATTTGAGTACCTTCCTGAACCCTTTCTAACCTCCCCTTCTTTCTTCATAGCATGAAAATTGTGGAAAATGTCTTATCATAGAGCTGTGAGAATTGTTGTTAGGTGCCGTGGGGTCGTGTCTGACTCATAGCAACCCTCATAGGGTTTCAATAGCTGATTGTTTCAGGATTGCCTCAGGAGAGGATGGCCATGTCCTTCTCCCATTTTTGTGGTGCTGGGAATCAAAGCAGGGACCTCAGAGACTGCAGAGCAGCACTCTACCAACCGAGCTAAATCCCAGCCCCTGTGAGAAGTAGGCAAATCATTTGTAAGGTGATCAGCATAGCGCCTGCTAGGTGGGAGTGCTAACAAATTTTGGCCACTATTGTTGTCCCTGGATTCTCCAAACCCTCCCTGAAGACAGAGGAGCTCTTGGGTGGTGCTTTTGGGGAAAATCTTGTGCCTCCTTCATTTTTCTGGTTGGAGGTCAGAGCAGGGGGAGGTGACAGGCTTGGCTGTGGAATGCTTCTGCCTGGTGGCCAGCATCACTGCCAGGTGCCGTCCTGCTCAGAATCCTTGTCCTTCCCTGGCTGTGGTCCCTGTCCCCCTCCCCACCAACACCCCTCCTGCTGCAAGGATGGTGAACACTCGGGCATTGTTTCTCCCAGCCAATGGCTTCTCCCTCGCCTGTGATTGGTACCCCCGAGATTCCACCACAGTCCAGGCATCCCAGCTATGTCAGCGTGACTCAAACTGTGCATGTCTGACATGCACATGGCCCCGTAGAAGGCCGGCTCCAGCGGAAGGTTATTTGGAACAGTGCTGAAAGCCTGGTGGCTGTCAGGTTATCTTTCTGGGGTCAGGCCATGAAAGTTGCATCTGATAATTTCTGGAATACATGAGATATGCAGCGTGTTGAAATTCCTGGTGCATGGAGAAAGTTTTAATGGACATAAACACAGTGGCAGCTGAAACTGAATCCTTTGCAGTTCCTTCTTCCACATGGCTACTTCACTTAAACCCAAAGCAGAAACAATCCCCCAAAGCGCAGCCTAGAGACTGCAATAGTAACAGATCACGGGAAACCTGTGGTTGCCAGGTCACTAGAAAGAATAGAGAGTGTCCCATTGGGCTCAAACCATCCAAATCAGAGAGCTGTTTGACCCCCCTTGAATTGTCCCCTCAATCTTCATCACACACTCTGAAAAAACTTTCTTTTCCAGGCAAACCAAAATTCCTCCTTTTTAGTTTATGCCCCCATATCTCTCTATCTTCATTGCCCCAAAGGGGCTAAAGAGTCAGAGACTCCAATCGATTCTTGGTTCTCTGAGCACACTGGGGCTTTTCCACTTTTCTTCTTAGGCTTTATCATCTTTTTGCGGGGCAACTTCCATTTCTACCTGCCATTCCTCCAACCAAATAGTGCAACAGAGTTCAACCCAACTATAAGACACTGGCCAGCCATAACATGCAGGGAGGAAGAGGGAGCATCAGAGCTGTCCTATCCTTAAAGTCTAGCCCTTAATCCTAGCAACTTGGGAGGTAGAGGCAGGAGGATCACAAATTCAAGGCCAGAGGCAGGCTGCATAACTTAGTGAGACCCTGTCTCAAAATAAAGTAAAAAATGGGCTGGGGTATGGCTCAGTGGTTGAGTGCTTGGAAAAAGCATATATGAGGTCCTGAGTTCAACTCCCCAGTGCTGGGGGAGGGGGGAAAGGCCCAACCTCAATTGCCACCTCCTCCAGGCAGCTTCTTAACTCTCTCCCTCTGGACCCTTCAGTCTCCCTCATCCTGTCTTCCCACAACACTTAGTCGGCCCCCATCTTCCTCTCCATGGTATTAAAGTAAAAGCACTGTGCATGTCTGCTCTGTTCCATTTCAAGGTTGTTGATGGTAGGGACATCAAGATGTCCATTTTCTTTCTTAGTAAATAGAATGAGGACCTTGAGGTTTTACTCTTCCCCCTGACACCGGATGCACAAAGAAGCAAGTACCATGATGCTTGATGGGACATTATTTTGAAAGGTAAACAACTGGTGAAGGAAGACACCTAAATGCCTACTGATTCTGGGAAGTTGTTAAATTATGACACTTTCTCAATATTGAAAACACCTGTACTTACAATGAATAAAGCAGACCTATATGCACTGGCTGGGAAAGACTGCACAAGATTATTTTTTACTGAGAAAAATCACCTTACAGAACAGTATGTTTGGCCTGATTCGATTTAAGTTTTGGAACTCTTACAATTCAAAAACCAAAAGCTGGAAAGTAAAGGTCTCTCTGATGTGATTGAGAAGGTGGTGGGTTATCTGAAAACGTTGGGAGAATAAGAAACCATAAAAAATGAATCATACATCCCTTAAACATTTTATCTGAAGCTAACGTACATTTTTGTACCAATCTCTTGATGTCAGGCCAAAGCCTATTTTTAAGCATGAGTCTGCCGATCCAAGCCCTACATCACCTTTCATGTGTAAGCTGTGCTCGTGATACACTGTATAAGATTTCTAGTTTCATTTTCTTTAAAGCAGAATGAGAATTTAAAGATACAAAGATATGGATTTGAGTGCTGGATCATAAATTATGATATGCAGAAGCTATATAATCTACACAAGTTAAATAACCCTAATCAGCAACATGAAACATAATAATAGTACCCACAGGAGCTAGGGGTATAGCTCAGTGGTAAAATGTGTGCTTAGCATGTGGGAGGCCCTGAGTTCAAATTCCAGCACCAAAAAAATTACATATGTAATTTGTGTGTGTGTTGTGCATACTTGAGTGTGTGTGTGTGTGTGTGTGTGTACTGTGTAGGGAGGTGCTAAAAAATGCATACACATTTTGAGACTCAATACGTACTGGTAACAAAAAATCAATACAAGTCATGCTCGACTTCTGCAATTACAAGAGATGCTCAAGGTGGGTACCATTGTAGAAGCAGGAAAGTCAGTAATAATAATGATAATAATAATAACAATAAAGTATCAGTTAGATTGGGCTGCCCTTTAGCTCAGTTGGTAGAGCACCACTCTGCAGTTTCTGAGGTCCCACGTTCAATTCTCAGCACCACAAAAATGGGAGAAGGATGTGGCAGTCCACTCCCAAAGTAATCCTGAAACAACTAGCCATTGAAAACCATATGAATAAGTATATAGGGTCACTATGAGTTGGATAGACTCAATGGCACCTGACAACAACAACAACAACAATTAGGATATTTTCATTTACAAATTAAAAAAAAAAAAACTAACAAAGTTGCTTATGCACCAAAATTTTTAATTGGCTCCAGCGATGGAAGTTTCCAGAGGTGGAAGGAGCTCAGGAGACACTCAAGTCTTCGGCTCCACCTCCTTTGGTGTTCTCAGTTCTTCCTCGAGACGTGTCAATTTTGTTTTCAGGCTGGCTTCCCTCTGGTTAAAAAGAAAAATGCCTCTAGCAATTCCAAGCCTCACATCTGGGATTACATCATCAAACTGCAGTTCTGCAAGTCACTCTGAAGTAGTCAAATTCATGTACCCAACTCTCACTCAGTCACTCTGGCAAGAGGCATGGAATTATGTTGATCAGCTTGGGCCAATCAGCGCTCAGCCCTGCATCTAGTGACAGTCAATTTATTGAGCGCTTCTTTCCTGTGTCAGCACTATGCTACTTGCCTTTACGTGAATTATTATATTCAACCCTAAAAAGTAAGGTAGGTGCTACTGGAATCTCTTGTGTATAATTGAGGAAACTAAGGTCCAAAGAAGTAATTTTCCTAAGGTTGCACATGATAGGGCCAGGGTTTGGATTTGTACCACTAAACCATAGAGTCTGCCAAGGCATAAGCCTCAAGGTGGTTCCTGACCATAGCGTAGACAATCTTGTTGGGTCAAACTTGGCTAGGCTGGAGGATGATAAGGTAGGACTCTGTCTTAAGCAAGGGTAAAATTAGGGCTAGTGAGGTTTCAGAGATGAGAATCATGTTATAGCAGAAATAATGACGATGGGTGGGATCAGACAGACTGCTGAGTTCTCTACTTACTGCCAAGTGAATGTTTCCCAGTTATTGGACTTCCCAGAATCCATAGGTGAAATAAGAAGCCATCAGAGTAAATCAAAGGCCCATGGGGGACTCTGAAAAGAGATCTGGGATGGGAATAAGATCCTAGAAACCACAAGAAGGATCACTAAAAATTGAGCCAAATCCCGGGGAAATGGGAAGTCCAGGGAAGACGCAGCCCATGAATTCCCTATAGTGACAAGTCTAGAGAAATTATTCTATAGCTCTTTTACCACTTCCAGCTCAGGAAACAATAAAGAGAGAGACAAACATGATGCCTCAGGCTTTATACAAATATACTGATAAAGACAGCTCTATGCCATCATCCAATTCTGGAGGCCAATGAGCCAATGGATAACATACCTACCTTACAGGTAAAAAAGGAGACATGTTTGGATACTTATATAGAGAGGTCTATAGGTAAGGTGCCAGCACAGTGCCTCACAAACAGAAGGTGCTCAATAGGTAGTATAAGGCATTACTCATAGGCAATAATATTTACTATTTTTAAGTGATTTGTCTAATGTCTCAGAAGTTTCTTACTGGCCCCAAAAGATGAGAATCCATGTCTTTTAATGCTCAATATAGATTCTTCCATTACTCTTAGCTTTTTTCTTCTATGGAAAAATTGAGATGAAGGACATTAGATAGTACTGAAAGAAGAGGAAGAGAGGAGAGTTATTTAGTCTCATTTTCTCTGTCTTCATTTCCCTCCCCTCAATAAAACCCCAAAAAGAAACAAAACAAAAACTCTAAAACAAAACAAACAAGAAAAGCAAAAACAAACAAAAAATGAGCCATCAAGCCAAAGTTGAGAAAACTATCAAAAACTATCATGGAAGGAAAATGTTGGAATAAAGACTGAAAGGAGGAGCCTGGAAACAAAGATAATGAACCTTGGTCTTTTGTCAACAACAGAACTCATCCACAAAAGTTGAGGTTTCTATAATATCATCCAGTTTCCTTTCAACTCTGAAATTCAATGAAAATTGTTTCCTCTCTTGACACCACAGTAGACTTTACAGGAGAATGTAATTACACTTTAGGAAAGATATTACAGGTCCAAAGTAATATAAAAATGGAAAGTAAGAAAAGAGGTGAGAGTTGGCTTCAAATGTTTGGCAAACTCTCTAGTTACATAAGGGTTGGATTTATGTTGTATAAGGGTCCAGAGGACAAAAATAAGGTCAAGGAGTAAAAGCAACAGAGAGGCAGATTTCTATTAAACAGTGAACTTTTTTCCGTGTAATCTGGAGCTTTGTTATTCAGTGCGTGTACATTTATTGTTGTTACATCTTCCAAATAGATGGACTCTTTTAGCATTTCAACATGTAGTTTTTGTCACTAGCAGCAATTTTTGTCTTAAAGTCTATTTTTTCTGGCATTATCATGGCAACTCCAGCCTTTTCCTGGTTACTGCTTGTATGGTATATGTTTTTCTATCATTGTACTTTAAACTTATTTGTCTTAGAGTCTAAAGTGTGTCTCTCATAGATAACATATAGTTAGATCATGTTTTCTTTATCCTCTTTCTTTTTATTGGAGTATTCAGTCCATTTATATTTCATGTAGCTACTGATAAGATAGGATTTATGTTTGCATTTTGCTCTTTGTTTTCTATATATTGTATCTTTTTATTCTCTCTTCTACTGTTTTGTTTTATATTAAACAGATATTATCTACATTGCCATTTAAATTCTTTTATTGTTTCATTTCGTGTGTGTATGTTTTTTCTTAGTGTGTGTTTCAGGGATTACAATTAACATTTTAACTTTAAAAAATCTAGTTTAGAGTAATGCCAACTTAACTTTAGTTCTATATGAAACCTTTATACCAATATAGCACTGTTCTCTTTCCCTCCTCTGTGCTATTATTATACAAATTACATCTTTTTACCTTACAAACATATCAACAGTTTCATAATTACTACTTTATGCAATTCTTTTTAAAATCAGGTAGATGAAAATGTTTACAAAAAAGAAAATCTACATTTATATTGTCTTTCATATTTACCCCCAGATGTTACATTTACATTTAGTTACATTTATCAGTGCCTCCTTTTGGATGTATTTGAGTTACTATCTAGTGTCTTTTCATTGAATCTATAAGAACTCTGGCATTTTTTTTTTTCGTCTCTCCTTTCCTTCCTTTCTCCCTTCCTCCCTTCCTTTCCCCTCCCCTTCCTTCCTTCTTTCTTCCTTTCTTCTTTCCTTCTTTACTGGGTATTTAACCCCAGGGCCTCCCACATGCTCAGTACGTGCTCTGCTACTGAGCTATATCCCTAACACCCCTTTGGTATTTTACTGTTGGAAGATCTATGAGCAGTAAAATCTCTGGTTTTAATTTTTGTTTTTTACCTAGGAATGCCTTAATTTCTCCTTCATTTTTGAAGGATGACATCGACAGATATAGAATTCTTGGTTGATTGTATTTTTACTTGCACTTTGAACACAATACCCCACTACTTTCTGGACTTCCTGGTTTCTGGTAAGAAATCAAACTTCAACTTATGGAGGATCACTGACATAGGATGAGTTGTTTCTTTTATTCCCTTGCTGTTTTCAAGTTTATTTCTTTATCTTTTGAAAGTTTGACTATGACATAGCTAAGTGTGATGCTTTTTGAGTTCATTCTGTTTAGAGTTTGATGAGTTTCTTGTACGTGTGATGTTTTAAAATAAATTGACGAAGTTTTGAGTAATTTTTTCTTTAAATATTCTTTACTCCTTTCTTTCTCTTCTCTCCTTCTGGGACTCCAATTATGAGTATGTTGTTAGGCTTGGTGATGTCTCTGAGACCCGGCTCATTTTTCTTCATTCTTTTTTCTTCCTGTGGGCCTGTGGTGAGGCAGCACATCATGATGGAGAGTATCTGGTAGAGGGAACTGCCCATGGCAACCAGGAAGAAAAAGGAGAGAGAAGAAGGGCCAGGGTCTGAATATCACTTTCAAGGACACTTTCCCAGTGACCTTCCTTCCTTCCTTCTATCAAACCCCACCTCCTAAAGATTGTATTACCTCCCAATAATACCACAGGCTGGAGACCAAGCCTTTAATACATGTGCCTCTGGGGGTCATTCAAGACCCAAACTACAGCTACCTTTCAGGATTTTTTTTTCCCTTGTCAGTCCCAACAGTGTCACCTAGGTAGTTGAGACATTAAACAATTGCCAATGATTGTTTTGGACAAATGCACTGAGGATAAGGCTGTTTGGGGGAGAGCAACCTCTGAATCAGGCCAGGTAATGACAAATCTTGAGAATGGTGCTTTTCCACAGAACTGTCAGATAAGTCAAATGGTAATTTTAAAGAAATTAAGATGTTTGGGAAGGTGATAGGACAAAGGCAAATGTGAGGCAAAAGTCACAGGCAATGGTGGTCTGGTAAAAAGTAGGGAATATCATAAAAACAGAAGTGAGCAACAGGAAGTATCTAAGACCATTCAGAGAGCATTAGTCATTGGTGAGACAGGGTAAATGCAGGAAAATGGTGACAGAAGAAATAAGAAGAATGGGAAAATTATGATGATATTATTTAAATGAAAATAATCCATGCAAAGCTTTAACTTTTTTATTTTCAGGAATGAGGAGTACTGTTTTAGTCCCAGCTCTTCTGGTCATAGGTATGTAACTGTGGGTCCAAGCAAGATACTGTCCCTCTCTAATTCTCAGTTTTCTAAGGAGGACCTAGAGTGTTTCCTAAATATTAATTGTTTGCATAAAACCTATGTGATTTTTAAAAACCATACCTACACATAGCCCCCTCAACTTATTTTTTTTAAGATATCCTTTTTATACTTAAATAACTTGTAATATTTGTGAAGTAATAAGTATTACTAAATACCATAATATTGGTGAAATTACAAGCATAATATGTTACATTTTTCTTGACATTGGTTAAAATAAATCTCAAATTCCTACAGTACACAATGCCCCTCCATTTACCTCATTTTAGAAAATACTGGGCTTGATGTGTAAGGTTCTCCCCACTTGTGTGATTGTGTGGATGAGTTTTCCACTCTCCCTCCTATTGAAGTTGGAAGATTATCTCACAGCACATGCCTGTAAGGTGGAGGTAATTCAGAGTTTAGAATGGATTGGTTTGAGATGAAGCCATGACGGCAGCAGCCATTGAGCCACTGACCCCTCATGATGGTGAACAATGAGTAGAGACAGCCCAGAGCTGAGATGTGGTATAGATATGTCCATATTTGCACAGAGTGTATAAGATACACCTGCAGCCATACCACTGTGGTGCCTGATCCCGTCAGATCTAGGAATCTAAGCAGGATTGGGGCTGGTTAGTACTTGGATGGGAGACTGCCTTGGAACACCAGGTGCTGTAGGCTTGGGAGAAGAACATGGCAACACACTCCAAAAACAATCAGCCACTGAAAACTCTATGAATAGCAGAGACGCACTGACAATAGTGTTTCATCTGTTGTACATAGTGTTGTTGAGTCGGACACAAGCTCCCCAATAAAAAAATGATACGCTAACAGTGTTATGGCGCTGAGGTTTAGCTTAGTTGGTAGAGTTGTTGCTCTATGTGCTCTGAGGCCCTGGGTTTGATCCCTAGCACCACAAAAATGGGAGAAGGATGTGGCAATCAACTCTCAAAGCAATCCTGAAACAATCAGCCATCAAAAACCCTATGAATAGCAAAGAAGCACTGACAATAGTGCTGGGCATGACACAGTGTCAGAGAGTGTTTCGTTACCTTGTACATAGGGTCACTATCGGATCTGACTTGATGGTACCTAACAACAAGCAAAAATAATTCCATAGACTCCGAGAGCTGAGAGGAGACAAGACAGTAGAGTTTAACAATAAAAATGAACCCCAGTTAGCTTTATTTCAGTGCTTACTCTATGCAAAGGCACTATGCTAAACATACTATGAACATTTACTCCTCACAATGAGGAATCCAAGGCTCTGGGCAAATGGATGGCTGCTCAATCACCTCCTATAACTCCTAATACATTATTTCAGGTCATTTCTCTGATTACTGAAGGCAACTCCCCCATGTTGGGATGGCTTGCACTGGGAGCTCATTATATGAACAGAAATCTACCTCCTTCTAATGTTTTATTTGAGACAATGGTTTTATTCCCTGGAGCCACTGAACACAGATGAGGTAAGATGAGCCACAATCAAGTCAACTCAGTGTACAGATGAGGAAATGGAGTGCAATTTTAGGTTTCAATAATCAAACCAGCCTCTAGAAGATGAGATAACCATTTTCTCTTTCTTGTTTAGACTAGTGTCTCCAATGGTGCTGGAGGCTGTTGCTCCAGGAACTTGGGGCTGGAGAGGCAGAGACAGCAGCCCATGCTCCTGTTGGGTTTTGTTCTAACTGCCGTGACAGTCTGCAGATTCCTGAAGTTGCCCCAGGTTGCCCTTTCTCACTACTCACATGGTAAGAAGGATACACTTTAGGTATCCAGTGAACCAGTCAGGATCCAGAGGAGGGCAGCCTGCTGGCAAGTGGCTTAGGTCCAACTCAACAGAGGAAAGGAATGTAATTCAGGCTAGGGGAGAGAAGATAAATGGAGGGCACCAACAGACATCTGACCAACTATCAGTATAAATGAGGAAATAGCTTGTTTTGCTTTGTTTCAATGGCTAATGGCAGCACTTGTGGATAAAAATGACCAGAAGTAGGAGGTTCGGTCCTCTGGCTAGCTGTACAGCCTTCAGCTTGTCATTTAACCTACTCATGCTTGAGAATATGAGTGTTGCATAGTTCTTAGCAAGATTCTAAAGCAAAGAACCTAGCTCAAGGCCCCTAATGCTAAGTTTGGGTTTAGATGAAGCATCTTCTTTAATCCAAGAAGGAAATGTGTAACACAGAATTGTTAGACAATAGGATTACTTTATAGGACATGAGGTCCTCATCAGTAGAAATGTCTGAGCAAAGGCATCACTTATATCGGTCAGGATGCCCTATCAGGCTTCCGCCATGATGGGAGTATGACCTAGGAGTATCCTTATACCCCTAAAGTGCTGTGATCTCCTTTGAGGCTGCCCCAGGTTACACAGTGCTATGGTTTGGGTGTAGTCTGAGTATCCCCTGAGGGTCCATTGTGATTAAATTCTTGGTCCCTAAAGTGGTACTGTTGGGAGATGCTAGGAATTTGGGGAGGTGGGACCTATAGGAAGTTCTTAGGTCTCTGGAGGTGTGCCCTCAGAAGGGATGGTAGGATGCCAGTCTTTCTGACTTCCTGTATGGAAATTGTAAGCTCTTCCACACACATGGGCTCCTGCTAGGATGTGCCATCATCCACAGAGGCAAAACCAATGGTGCTGCCTGATCTTGGACTCTGAGCCTCCATAACTGTGAGCTAAATAACCTTTTTTCTTTACAAAGTTAGATGCCTCAGGTATTTCATTATAGTGATCACACAGCTGGTGCCAGAGTGGAAACTAGAGCACACCTCACCTAATCCCAAGCTAGCACTCTATCCATGATACCATCAATTTAAAGAAATTATATAGAACACTGTTTAGAAACCATTCCAAGTGTAATATTTATTAATTACTACAAGTTTCTCTTTTTTAATAGCCATACTTTAAAAGGGAGATATGTACAAACATAAAATTTTGTAAAACAAATAATTCATATCTTGGTGGATTTTAGTGGAGTGCACAGGACCCCAAGTGAATGAAGTTTCTCACTTGTTCAAAGGAATAAAAGTGAGAGGGAAAAGGGAGACACAGTGGAGATATTTACTTGCTTCTTTCTAGGTATTAAGACATTCCAGAAAGCAAGAAAGGACATCTTGTCTAAAGATTGCAACTCTGGGAAATTCACTACATTCCTTTTTCACTGAAGGCAGACCCGATGCTCTCTAAGTCCCTATAGCTCAGCATGAGCCTCATTTAAAGAGGCTCTTGAGGCCATGAATTGTCACTTAGTCACGTAAAAGAGAACCTGTAAGTTAGAGCCCATTCCAAACCATGTTGTATGTTCATGGATGGAGGCTCTGTTTGAATTGTAGTAATAAGCCTTAGGTTGATTTAATCTATATGCTGGAATTTCCTTAAGCACCTTGGAATAGTGTTACATTCCATATATTCTTATGTCTTAAGTATTTTTGAAGACATCCATTTTATCCTAATGGCTTGAGACAAGAGAAATAGCATTTTCCATCAGCTAACAACAGGTACCAACTGCCCACCTATATAAGGAACTGAATTTTGACAAGTTCCAATGCTTGATGAGTTGGTATCTCCTAGACAGCTAAGTAAGAACATACCTAACCTACAGTTTAAGACTCCTTATGTAAAATATACAGGGCTGGGATTTAGCTCAGTTGGTAGAGTGCTGCACTGCGGTCTCTGAGGTTTGGAGTTCAATTCCCAGCACCGCAAAAATGGGAGAAGGACCTGGCAATCTACTCCCAAGGCAATCCCGAAACAGTCTGCCATTGAAAACTCTATGAGGGTCGCTATGAGTCGGATACCGACTTGATGGCACCTAACAACAACAACAATGTAAAATATAAAGTATACCAAGGTGCCATACAGATTTGAGTCCTGTTTTGGTGATGACAATGATAATAAAGCCATTCAAACTTTTAGAGATGCAGAGCTAAAAAGGAGCTCAATGATCATTTGCTATCACCAGCCTGTTTTCTCAAAGAAGAAACTCAGTCTCAGAAACACATAAGTTATCCCCAAGATCATAGTGCCAGTTAGTGGCAAAGTAGGAACCAGAGTGAGACTCTGATTTCCACACTGGAGCTGTTTCACTCACATTATGCCAATGACAATATTTTCTATATCAATTCTATCAGACATAAAGGACATACTACTAATCAGAGGTCTATATTCTGCACTTTAAGTCTGGGAAAGTCAGGATAAGAAAATGAGCTACGGTGACCTCAAATTCTCTCACTAAAGGAATGATGCACTAATCAATACCCTGTCAGATACAGGGAGAGTTCCTTCAGATGAGAAACAGATGCTCTGGGAAGTACAGCTACTCAGAGGAAGGAATGCTTTCAGAGTGATGGACCAAGGAAACTGCTCCATCTTTCGCTACTTTAAAAGGACTAACCTCCAAACATGGGACATGTGACTCAGACAGCCAATCAACTAGTTCCAATAGATTAAAAACAAATTACGAACACAATTTAAGAACTTAATAAAAAAAACCACTGTGTAACCTGAGTGATGGTTACTTGACTGGACTAAGTTTTAAAGAAAAGATAAATGCCCTCTCCCTCATTTACAGAGGGTTGTGTAAGACATACACCATAGCACCTCATTCTATACCATTTGTTCTATGGTTTTATTATTTTCAAAAACTATCCATTTATCTGGGATATTAATTTTTCCATGCTTGATTACTAAACAAGGTGTTTCTCAGGGATAGGGATTATATTACTCAACTCCTTTTTCTTCTTGTCTGCCTTCCAAAACATTTATTGAATGTCTACTATATGCTCATTACATCCCCAACGGAGCACAGAATTTGGAATGTGGTAAAGATGCATTCTTAATCAAATAAATAAATGAATTGCAAAAGCCAAATGCATTCTCCATAGCACAAAAATCTCAGCAAATTTGACTCTTCCATTAATACCACTTAAACTCTACCTTGCAAATCAGAATCATGCCCCTGACGTGCTCTGATATACCTGTGTAGGGACTCATCTATGCCTTGATATTATTAGTTTATCATATACATGAACTCTTAGCATGAAGACCTTTGGTGAATACTTTAGAGTTTCAGTTGCACACTCCCGGGCACAGAAGGCATATTGTGTGGTTGGCCAGAATGGCACAAGGTCCTACAGCCCATTCCCATGGCTCTAAGCAAGACTGCATCTAATCTACGGTAGAGAACAATGATTTCCTAAATCTGAAAGACTTCCACTGAATGAAACAGCCAGTCAAAGTCTTAAGTAACTAAATGTAAGGTCAGCCTTTGGTTTCTTGAAATAAGTATGGTTTTCATCCTAAGTGTAGCAAATTTTACTTGCTTTCCATTACTGACTGACTTAAATCATTTACTAGATGACATAAAATTGGTGGTAATTATACTACAAAGAGTAATTATGTGAACTTTTCTTGTACAAAAGCAAGTAAATTTGAGCCTTATTCAATATTCTGTTAAGGAAATTTTAAATTAAATATACTATTTATTTAAAAAGGAAAAACAGAAGAATGAATATTCAGAAGAAATGGGGGGTTAGCAAGGCTTGCTATTCGCTAGTTTATCGGAATCACACAATGGAGACCAAGTGCTCCAACTTGATACAACTAAATTTCCTGAGTTAAACGATTTCAGGGAGACCCCCATGCAAAATGGCCTGCACACACCTAACTCATGATATCAGCTCCCCACTCTCAAAAATATTTTTAAAAAATAATATTTCATGATTCTAAAATAATTGGTGGCCTTGGGATGCCAAATGCAAGACATTTCATCTGAAACACTATAAACTACCAGAAATAATTTGCTTCAGAACATCTTTTTTGACACCAGGGAAGAGGGTCCTGCATTGCATTTGCCCAATGAATCCACTGGCTGCTCTCAAAAACAGAAACTTATGTGGCCACCATGAAGGAATAGGTTCTGGAAATTAGGCAATTTTTCTTGTTCCTTTTAAATCCTGTGTGGATTTTTTCTTTCTCTCTCTCTTTCTCTCTTTCTCTCTCTCTGTCTCTGTCTCTGTCTTTCTTTTTCCTCTAGACAATAAGTATACTAAATTTTGGTGAATTATTTTCCCAAGTCCAAAAACTGAATGCCTCTCCAAACAAAAACCTAACCTTAATTTCCACAATTTCCTTACATTTAGATGACAATTTGTAAAGAAAGTGAAGACTCACACATACACTCATTGTGAGATTTAGAATAATTACTGTTCCCATCCTAATGATGATGATAGCCATTAAATAAGACTCCAAGGAACTCACCTTTACACATCACAAAGAGAAAAATAATTTGGTTTGTAGCTGATGGGGCCACAATGAAAGTGTGATCTGAGATAGCTGACACCAGAAATAAATTTGGATTTTTTTGCTCTAATTTCACCTTCCATATAAACTCCTCTGCTCCAGATTTGTGTTTTTCTACGTTGTTTACATAGTGCATAGGCACAGACTCTGTTTCAAGGTCTTGCACCTAAAAGCAGATGCCCTCACGTAAGGCTAAGCAAAGAGGAAATGATTCCTCATAAGGAGTCTAACTCCAGCCTAACTTGGGTTATCTAGTATACTTATACAAACTGCTTCCTTTTAATTCAATTCTAAAATAGAAAGAACATCCTTCTACAAAGGTGCACATTTTGAAGACCGTAAAACTTTTGAAACAACCTGTTTCACATTTCAATACTCATTCTTTGCAATGCCAACAAAACAACAAAAAGAAAATAATTTTAGAAAAAACTTCAATCTTCCTCTAAAAAAGGAAAAATGAAGCTCAAGAAGAAAACTCTTTCTCCGTTTTTTATTAATTAGTTTTCTAAAGTATGGAGACTATGAATCCAGCATGTTGTGGAATTATGTTATAAATTGTACTAACAGATGCTGGCAATCTTTCTGTTTAACGATTAAAAATAAAATATGAAATAAAGAATATTTATGAGAAATATTTTTATAGCTACAATTTGTTTGTAGCTGTATAAAGGCATAAAATCGAAAGAATATTCAATTACACTAAGAAAGTGGGTATTTTAAAAGAGAATGAATGTTTGGATTTGAGCAAAATTAAAGTGTTTAGAAAACAAAATTATCTTTTGCTAAAAAAAAAAAATCTGTTGGGAGTAGTCTTAACATTTTACAAAGAATTTAAATCTATAAAGTGCTCAGCCTGCCCTCCATAGCTCAAAAACCTGAAATAAAGCTGAAGCAAAATTGAAAGGACATTTGTCATTTTGATTCTTAAAACACTTCCTTTGGCTCCTTCTTTTTTAAATTTTTAAGAAGTTATTTTATTTTTCTACCTTTGTACACACAAAGTAAATGTCCACCCAGTCAGGAACTGAAAAGAAGGCATTCTTAAATACAGTTCACTCAAGTTGTGCATTAACAGTAATTAACATTTTTATTAATTACAGCTCCTTTTTTTTCCCAGAAGAAACAAAGTCTCCTGGGTCAGACTAGCAGCCATTAAACGAAAAAGAAAGAAAAAATAAGTTAAAAACAGAGGGAATGTGTTCAAATGAAAGAAGCACAGCTCAAAACCAAACTCTGTCATCTTAAAAAAGAAACATTTCCACACATAATATCTGATTCAAACAGAAAACTCCTCTACTTTTGAAACAAATAATTTCACCTCAAATCCACATTTTCAAAGAAGCCCTTAGCTTTCTGCATCTGATTCCTCCAACAGTCCAATTACCTCTACGAGATAAAAAAGTCAGAGCACGATATTTTTCTTCCAAACACCCCCACTGAAGCTTCTTGAACATTTCAGCATAAACTCAATATAGCCACAGTGGGTTTAGAAAATGACACATTTCAGCTATCACCGCCCCTCGTGCTGAAAGATTAAAGACACTTTGCCCAAATTTAGGGGAAATGAAGGTGCGTGGGCTCACTCTGCAGCTGCAGCTTTCAGCCCTTTGCAGTCTCTCTAGAAGGTTCTCCACGAGTACGGATGCCACGTGGGTATCCAGCGAGTGGGCGGGGAGTCGTGCTGCATTTTCGCCAGTCTATGTGTGAAACTCTTCTGACAAGGGGATTTCTAGATCGATTTGCTCTGGATGCAGCAAGATCCGAGCGATACTGCTCCCAAGCATCCACGGGAGCTAGTGCAAGTCGCGGCCACGGTATTAACCCACCCAGCCGACATTTAAATCGTGAATGGGGTGGGGGCGGGGGGAACTGGTCGCGCGTGAAAAACTCCCAGTGTGGAACTAAATGCAAAACTCGGTCCCCGAGGAACAGAAAAAGCACAAAACGCTTCTCCTTCGCTGGAGAGGGACCGGGGCAGCCAGGCGGCGGGCGTGGAGACCCGCGATCGCGATATTCAGTCTGATCTCAGTATCCCGCGAAACCGGACCACAACCCAAAGATATCAGGTTTTTCTGGAGCAAAGAGCTGATCCTGATTTCACACTCAAAAAAAAAATAATAATAATAATAATAAAAATTACAGCCCTTTGGGGTGGAAGATGGCCGGGGGCTGGAAGGGCAGCTCTGCGGGACGGACACGCCGCCGGCCAGGCGGGCCCGGGACCCGAGGCCCTGCACTGGCGAGCGGGCCGGGTCGGCGGCGCTGCCCGGGGCCGCGGCGCCCACCGTCTGGGACCCGCCGGCCGCGCCGCCCCCTCCCCCGCCGCTTCCTCTTGCTCTCCCAGCCCCTTCCCCCACGTGTGGGTGACGTCAAAATTCCGCGAAAAAGCCGCGTGGTGGCTCCCCGAGCGGAGGCGCGATTCCGCCGCCCAGCGGTCCCCTCCCGGGGGCGCCCGGGGGCGGGAGCAGGACGGGCGCGGCGGCTGTCCTCTCCTCCCGGGAGGACGGCGGGGCCCCGACACCGCGAGCCGGACGCCCCCCGCCCCAAAGCCTATTGCAAAATTCACTTTTAGAAAGCAAATGCATTTCCAGTGCTATTTTCGGACGCGTGAGGCGTGTCCTGAAGCTGCATGAGACAGGAAGAGGGGGAAGTTCGGGTCTTTAATTTTTTTTTTCCTCAAGGGAGTGGTGCTAGGTGGTTGAGCAGGGGGCAGGCGCTTGGCTTCTTAACCCACACCTATCGCGTCTGCTGCCGCAGGGATCCGGCCCGAGTTCACGCTGACAGCCACCAAGGATACCTTGCTTGCATAGGCCAGGCGACCGCCAGCCAGCTCCGCTGCGCCCCGGTGCCATGGCTGCAGGGGCTTAGCGCAGAGGGTCGCGCCAGCACCTTCCTGCCTGGAGCCCCCTGGACCCTACAGCGAGAACCTCCAGTCCCGCATCCGACGCCTCTCCTTCCCATGCTCTCCCCTTTCCGACTTTTCCCTCCTCTCCTGTCTCACAAAATTTCCCCTTTGCTTTTACTCCCTCCCCATTATTTTCTGCCCCTCCTCTCACTTCGCCATCTGCTTTTAGACGGCCGTCGAGCTTTGAGATTTGATTGTCTGACCATCCGTCTCTCCGTGGAGAAACACAAGCACAGCTTTACTCTTTGGGGTAGCTGGGGAGAGGGCAAGGGCCGCTATTCCTGAGCCCAAACTAGTTCCTCCCACTCGGCCTGCGCGCCCCTGCACCGAGGCGGGGCTCGAACCAGCGCGGCTCCCTAGCTTTAAGCCGACCCGCAGGATCACCTGGCCGGCACGCACCAGGTGAGCTTGGGAGCGTGTGTGCCTAGCTTTGCAGGTTCCTGCAGAAATGTGCCTATAAACACCCAGCACCCAGCTGCACCCTACACCTACAGGGTTCTGTACACTTTCCAACCGAAACTGCAAAAGGCAAGGAGTAGGGGGTGGGGAGACGGCCGGGAGGGAATAAAAGTCCAATAAAACTTGCTTTCGCTTAACTATATCAGCGACCCTACAAATGACAGGATATTTTTCCCTGGAGGGGTAAAAAAGGGGATAAGGAAGAACCAACATCCTTTCTTCCAAAGTGACCAGAACACAGACTCTTGCACTTCTGCTGTACAGTTCACAGCGTAAACCCAAAGAAAATACGCACGTTTGCCCAGAAGGCACTGTGCCTTTTCTTGCGTGATAGGTGGAGCGCTTCTCTACAAGAAATTAGGGTTTTAACACATGGTCAGGGTAGCAATCAGAAGGGAGAACTCGGTTTCCAGTCCCAACCTCCCGGAGACATCCAGCCAAACTCTGCACCCTCTTACGCCCCAGCCCACGTGTTGGAGACTGAAAAACTACCGGGAGATGGGTCCTACGCGAGGTTCACGTTCGGAAACCGTCCGCCAAAGGAAGGGGTTCTGCATGAGGGAACTTAACCAGGGTGCCTGCACGAGGGAAACGCCCAGACTTGCGGGTCTCCTCGCAGGCAGAGGGCCTCAAGAGGCTAGCGCATCCGCTCGCGACCCTCTCTGCCCCTCCCCTCCGCCTGCCACCGCCCCCTTACCCCCACCGTACCCCTCCCCGCTGGAATTTCTCCGTTAAGCAAGTGGGAGGAGGGGGAAAGGGATGGGGCGAGGGGCCCTCTGCTCACTCCGGAGACGTGAGGACTCGCCACCCAGGCTCTCTCCTCCTGGTGGGCGAGCTCCGCTTGCGACCACCCGCCTCTTCCAGCCCCGCCCCCCCGCCCCCGAGCTGGGGATG
The DNA here is from genome assembly GCA_007922755.1 of Pedetes capensis. NCBI lineage: Eukaryota > Metazoa > Chordata > Mammalia > Rodentia > Pedetidae > Pedetes > Pedetes capensis. The sequence continues at coordinate 616 of VMDO01029237.1, read as the reverse complement.
CTGACCCCCTAGGGAGGTGGAGAGGAGACCTTGCTGGGTTAGTTGTCAGGTGACGTGGAGAGCCTGGGAGTCCTTGCTGGCTTCTGTCCTTGCCTGTCGGGTTAGATTTATACTTTAAAAACATCTCGCTCACCCCTTCCTTTTCTCCCCTCTCTCCCAGCAGCGGTCTTGGATCCACTCAAAGGTGGCCGAGGGGAAGTTTGAGTAATTCCTTTATGAGGTCTGAAAATGTAAGTGAATGTATCTGTCCGGAGTGACTCAAAAGCTTCAAGTCGGGAAGTCCAACTTGACTAAAATCAATAGGTGACGAGCACTGAACCCAGCCCGAGTGTCACCCTGTGTTCAGGTCTGTTTCACTTTGAGTTTGCCACTTGAGTTTTTCATTTTTTTTTTTTCCTTCCCGAAAGCTGATGGCTCCCACAGCAATTAGACATTTTCCTTATCCGCCCTTTTCCCTCCCCTTTCTTTACACATAGTAGATGGGATACTAATTCCCGCTGCAATTGGTAAGGTCGGAGGTGCACCAGCCCCTCCCCATCCTAGCCCGCCCCAGTCCCGGCTTTCCCTTCGCCCTCGCTTGGCTTCCTTTTGATGTAGCGGGGAACGCGTCCTACTA
>VMDO01029236.1:0-22813 GCA_007922755.1 Pedetes capensis | reverse complement strand
AAGTCGATTCTGCGGGATGCAGTGCTCCCTACAGAACACAGGGTAGCAGTGTTTCCACACAATCCGCAGCAACACTCAGTCTTATTGGGTCAATATGGCAAAACGCCCCACAATGTCCTGGATCTAAGCGGGGCACCAAGTGCCCAAAGAGACTGTTCCACGAAATATTCTGTGTCTATTGTATTGTTCGAGAGGCAGTGGGACCTGTGGGGTCCTCCCTGGAGTTCTCCCTGTCCCACATCGTTTGGGCGCCAATTCCCCAAATCAGAGATTTCCTCCCCAAAACCTACAGCATGGGGGCAATATGGCTGCTATTGTGGAATTTTTTATTGCAGGGCTTTCCGCCCACTTGGGAGGACCATATCCTCTTGTGGGCAGGATGCTCTCCCACTGACCCAGAGGGAATCTGTAGCAGGTCTGACCATGTGCTGTGATCGCACTCGGAACTGCTCTGCTTGTGGCTAATTGTGCCACTAGGCTCTGCCAAAAAGGAGCACTCTGTCCGCATGGGGCTCAGTCGCTTCCACAAACCCCAGATTTCTCCACAGTACAGTGGGTTGACTTGGGCTCACCTCTGGTGTGTCTGGGATCCGGGTATATATGTGCCCATATATCTGTGGAGATCGCGTCTGTACACCTGACCCGCCACAACAGGAGGGAGGGAGCTGCATCTCAGCTGTAGACGTGTATTGCTGGCACGGGTTTCCCCGTTCCCTCCGTGGCTGCTATGAATGGCGATTCCGTGTGCCACCTGAAACTGACTCACCCGGAATTTGTAGTTTGTGTCCCGCAGGCAGGGTGAGAGTGTGCTGCCAAGGTTGCACTCCGAGTTGGGTCCGGCCCCCGTGGGTGTGTGTGCGCGAAGTCCCCTCCGTGTCTCCGGGATTCTATCTGCTGTCTGTGTGGTGGCAAAATGGCGGCAGTCCCGCTACTGTCCACTGTGTAGCTCCTCCGAAGCCAAATCCTTGATTTCAGTGTACGCCTAGTTTCATTCTCTATCTCTCAAACTAAATTATCACTGTTTCTATTTATTCAATGTGAGTTTCAACCCCTAATCGAGGCTTCCCATTACTCCGGGACAGAAGGCGTGTGTTATCTGTCCACCATCTTGACTCCAATTTTTTAATTTTTCAAGAAGCCATTTTTTGTTTTCTTACTTGTGCTTTTGGTGTTATAGCCAAGAAATCATTGCCTAACTCAGATCACACAGATTTAATCCTATGACTTTTCATTATTCTCTTTTCCCTCCCTCCCTCCCTCCCTCCCTTCCTTCCTTCCTTCTTCCTTCCTTCCTTCCTTTCTTTCTTGACAAGGTCTTACTGTGTAGCCCTGACTGGCTGGGAACTCATATACACCAGACAGCCTTGAATAAGAGGCAGTTCTCATGGGTCAGCCTCCCAAGAGCTAAGATAACAGGTGTGCTCTACCCCGCTGGGCTTATTCCTATGTTTTCACAGAAGAGTTTTATGACTGAGTTCTTATGTTTAAGTACATTTGGAATTAATTTTTGCTTGTGATGTTTAGTAGTGGCCAAAATTAATTATTTTTACATGAGGATTACAATTAAACATTCTGTTCTTATTTAGATTTACTATGGGCTCAGACAAAGCTGTAAGGGGAACCCAATTACACACTCAAAATAGGATGATTCAAAGACAGTGAAATAAATTAACCGAAAAGGAAGGAAATCCAATTAAGTAAAGTAAACCTTCATCACGGCTGGATGGGACTTAGAGATCCACAGGAGGTCATGCTATATGCTGGAGGAAGTAAATTCAGAGTTTATCACCCCCTACCCTGATGGGGTTTGTGTTGGGAACAGTGGTGGAGCCCTGAAAGGAGAATGGAACACATGTGGCTGTAGAGAGATGCGGGGACCTCAGAGGTGACCATCCCCACACGGGTCACCATGCAAGGAGGACCTAGAGAACACCAGACACCCTCTAATTCAGTTTGTAGGCTCTTCTTTCCGGGATCCTTCTTTTAGGAGTATTCACATTTGATTCTCTTATGTGAAATACTGTATTTGCCTCATAGTACTTCTTTTTCCTGCAACCTCAAAGACATATTTTGGCCAGGTGCAGGCCTGTAGTAATCTCAGCAGGTCGGGAGTCTAAGGAAAGAAGATCATGAGTTCAAGGCCAGTGTGAGCTACATAACAAGACTGTGTGAAAAAGTCAAGGGCTAGGGGTTTATCTCCATGGTAGAGTTTGTGCATAGCATGTGCAAGGCCTTGGGTTCATCCTCAGCACTGCATAAAAAAATAACAATAAAAATTAAAATGAAAGACCTTTTTCTAATTTGTCAAACACTCTAAATAGTTTAAGTGTTCATACTTCAAAAATAACTTTTTAAATGGCAAAGTAACAAGTTTATTTTCTGTATGTAGTACATAGCAAAGCCGTGTAAAGAAAATGGAAAGTTATTTGTAAAGTCTACCACGTGCATATGTTACTGTTTTCACGTATGTCCATTCAGTTCCATCTATTCATATATAACTATGTGTGTGTACAAATACATGTGTAGATATATGTGTATATGTGAAGTGTACACTCAGATATGTGCATATTTTGGACAGAAGAGTGTATATATATTTGCACATATATTTGAATGTGTGTAAAATAATAATATAGTTTCTTAACCTGTCTTGTTAATATCTGAATGGAATGTGACCCTTCCTTTATGTCATTAAATATTATTGTGCAAATATTACTTTACATTTCTAATGACTGCACAGTATCCTATCATCCAGTTGAACTGCCATGGAGGTGTTTAAATATGATTGTACGGGAAGAGTATTTTGAATTTTCAAGAGCCAAATTGAAATGCCATGGCAAACCGGAATGTACATAGACCCTTTTAAACACTATTGGTTAAATGTAATTTGTTTTCTATGGGTAATTCACTCATTTATTCTCTTGGCAAATATCTGAGTAACTCCTGTGTGGCAGATGACAGTTAGAATGTACTATGAAGTCATAATGGTTGTGACTGGTCTCCAGGAGTCACAGTTGGGGGAGGGGTAGCTCCCCTGACACTCTGGCTTAGTCCTGTGCAGAGGACTAGTTCTAGGTTGTATATTTCATGCTTGGTTACCAAGCTGTGATTATCTCTCAACCCTTGCTCAGTGTTTTCTAGATACTTCCTCAGTGTTTCCTGACTCTGTACATTCGTGTACCACTGTTGATCTTGGTGGAGTGAGGACAGGGACGACACTGGGGATTTTCTGCCCTAGTGCAGAGGTAAGTCTGAAAATGGGAAATGGCCTGGGGGTGGTCCCCATGAGGGCAGGGAAGGGAGGGAGTCAAGAGACCTTTGTGAGTGGGACGCCCTGTCTTGGGCTGGGTGGAGTGGAACGAAAGGAGTCAAAAATAGCTGGCAACGGGAACATGGTCTGGAGATAAGGATGAAGTTCAAGTGGAGGGAAGGTAAAGCCAATATGGGGTGTATCAAGTTTGAGGCCCTCCAAGACACGCAGGTGTGTAGAATTTAGAAGTAAGGGTTGACCACTCAGACAAGATGGGGGCGGTTTAGCTTCCCTTACCCGCAAATTTCAGACATTTATTCTGACTTTTCCTATTTTTTTCACAAAGTTTAAAATCCACTAATCCCCTGCTTGTCTTCTCTACACTGCTGTTGTTGTTGTTAGGTGCCATCGAGTCTGGTCCTACTCATAGTGATCCTATGTACAGCAGACTGAAACAGTCCCCATCACTGTGCCATCTCTGGCACTATATTAGTGCTTCTCTGCTCTTCGGAGGGTTTTCCGTGGCTGATTGTTTTGAGAGTGGGCTGCCGGGTCCTTCTGCCAAGCCTACAGGACCTAGTGTTCTCAGGCAGTCTCTCAATCAAGTAGTAAGCAGGCAGCACACTGCCTAGCTTCTGAGATCAGACGAGATCAGATGCCAAGGTGGTGTGGTTATAGACTTTGTACAACATGGGGGACTAGAACTCCTTAGTTGCCCCACACCCTACCCTCTTCATCTTTAGTGTTCTGTTGTCTAATGGGAGAAGCATATTTGAGAAGGATGTTTCAATATACTCCTGAAGCAATAATCAGCCACTGAAAACCCTAAGAGAGTTGCTGAATTAGACTTGATTGGACAGCATCTAAGAACAACAAATACAACAGTATGGTGGGATTTAGAAATCTTCAAGAGGTCATATATATGCCGGGGTAAGTAATGTCAGGGTTTTCACCCCATGCTATGAAGGGGAGGAGCAGTGTTGGGACGCTGACAGGAGAATTGAGCACATGGTACTGTACAGATAGGCACAGTGACCTCAGAGGTGACCATGCCACCAAGGATCTCTGTGCAGGGGGGTCAAGAAAACATGGCACATCTTCTGACCTGTGCACCTTCCCTTCCTCTGGGGGTCTGCTGGGGCTGCTCACTGGAAAAACCCAGAGGGAAGGCAGAGGTGCCTGGAACTTATTTGATGTAGCCACAGTGGGTGTCCTCCCAAGGTGTCTAGTAGAGAGAGAAGGGGCCGGGGAAGATCTGGGACCCCCAACTGGGGGGGTTCAGGATGCCCTGTGCCTCACAGGTTCTCAGTACACAGGTCGTACAGTTCTGGCCCCCTGGTCCTTCTTTCAAGATTTATTTCACTCCTGCTGAAGGATGTGTTTGTTTCCTTCAGTGAAGGCTTAGGAATAACAAGCTCCTTAGTGTATCTAAAAATGTCTTCACTGTCTTCTCACCTGTAAGGAATGGTAGAGCTGTGTCTAAATTCTGGTTGATAGTTATTTTCTGTCAATACTTGGAAGCTATAGTTCTATTGTCTCATCTTCTTTCACCAGTGACAGGTATGGTTGATCTCATAGTTTTCCTTTCACCGAGCCTTTCTAGGGTGCTCATTTTCTTTCATCTCTTGTTTTGTCCCAATCTATGTAGATACGGATTATGTTCATCTAACCAGTGGAAGAGTTGATGTGATTTCCAGGTCTGAGGAACCATATCTTTCTTTGTATCTCTCTTTGTAGAATTCCCCTTGGGCCTATGTTGGAGATTTCCATGCTCACTTCCATCCTTCTAAGCCTCTGTCGTTTGATTTCTCTCTCTCTCTCTCTCTCTCTCTGTGTTGATGCTGCATTTTGGGTACTTTCTAAACCTTGCCGTTCCTTAGTTCACTATCTGCTGAGATGTTTAACCGAATTTCTAGACTTTTCTTTCCTGGGTCCACTTCTTAGGAATATTCATATTAATTCTTTTTGTCAAATTCTCTATATACCTCATACTTCCTGTTGTCCTCAGCTTCAAAAATCCTTTTTGGTGATGTGCATGGCTGCTATCATGAGGAACATGAGTTCAAGGGCAGTCTGAGCTACATAACAAGACTATCTCAAAACACCAAAGGCTAGGGGATTAGCTGCATGTGGGAGTGCTTCCATAGAGTGTGCAGGGCACAGGCTCCATCCTCAGCACTGTATATGAATGAAAATAAACAAGAAGAGACCTTTTTCTAAATTGTCAAATAGCCTAAGTACATTTGCTAGTGAGCATACATCAAAACTACCATTTTAAAATGACAAAGTAACAAGTTTCTTTAACTGTATGGAATACATAACCAAGCTCTGAGAAGAAAACAGAAAGTCATGTATTAAGTCTACCGAGTACACATTACTGCTTCTCTGATGGCCTTTTTGTATCACCTGTGCACACACATCTATGTGTCTGTACACATGTACATATATGTGGGTAATTCCAGTCTATACCCAGAGAGGAGCATATCCTGGGTATGTGAGTAGGTGTGTAGAATGAGAAGTGTGTGTGTGTGTGTGTGTGTGTGTGTGTGATGCACACATGGTTGTATATATAAAAATATTGTAATACTTTTATAACCAATCTTTCTTTTGACTGAATGTAATATGATTGTTTCTCCATGTTTTCCAATATTCTTGGACAAATTTGATTTTACATTTCTAAAGTCTGCACTGTACTTATAATAAGTTGATCTGCCATGAAGACACTTGTATATTGTGGAATGTCAAGAATATTTTGAATTTTTTTTTTTTTTCGGTACTGGGGCCTCCCTCCTGCATGCTTTGCAAGTGCTGGACTACTCAGCTGCTCCCCAGCCCTTTTTTTTTTTTTACTTTTTGAGACAGGGTCTCACTAAGTTACACAGACTGCCTCTGGTCTCGAACTTGCAATCCTCCTGCCTCTGCCTCCTGAGCCGCTGGGATTACAGGCATGCACCACTGTGCTTGGTGAAGAATATTTTGAATATTTTTGAAGAGATAAGTGGAAATGCCATGGGGAACACAGATGTGTAGACATGCATTTGTACATTATCAATTAAACATAATACATTTTTGAAAAATTCATTCACTCACTTGTTCTCTCAGGAAATATCCATTGCAAAACTACTCTGTGGCAGATAAAAGGAGCATCTACAGTGCAGTCATAATGGCTTGTAGGGGTGGCAGCTCTACTGACTCTGTGCCTTAGTCCTGTGCAGAGGAGCTGCTGGATTAGTTCCAGGTTATGTGTTTCACACTTGGTTACTAAGCTGTGATTATTTTTCAATCGTAGGTTGTGTTTGCCAGACACTTCCTCAGTGTCTGCTGATTCTGGACATTCATATACTACTGTCCGTCTTGATGCAGTGAAGACAGAGACGGTACTAAGGATTTTCTGGCCTAGTGTGGAGGTGAGTCGGAAAGTGAGCAATGGCCTAGGACTGGTCCCCATGAGGGCAGGAGAGGGAGGGAGTCAAGAGGCCTTCCTGAGTGGAATGCCCTGTCCTGGGGTGGGTGGTGTGGGAGAGGATGAGTCAAAGATGGCTGACAATGGGAGCTCAGTTTAGAGACAGGGATGAAATTCAAGTGGAGGGACGGAAAAGCCATTGTGGGATGTATCGAGTTCAAAGCCCTGCAGGACATGCTGATGTGTAGAAATTAGAAGTAAGAGTTGACAACTCAGTCAGTTTGGGGAGATAGAGATTCTCTGCCCTCCAAAATTTTAGACATTCTTTCTGAACTATTTTTCTCACAAAGTCTCAAATCCACTGATCCTCTGAGTATCTTTTGTGCAACCTTGGGGGCTTGAACTCCTTGGTAGCCCTGTGGTCTCATCCTCTACTTCTTTTGTGCTGTGTTGTGTACTGTTTCAGTTCCATCCTGGTTTTAACCCCTAACTCTCTAGGTGTGGTTATTTTTCTTTTTGAATGGTGAATTTGTATTCAGTTTTACCATGGCCTCATTAGAGCCCCAATAGGAACTGAATGAAACACTCAAATTAGAATAATTCAAGGCAGGGAGATTTATGAAGAAGTAAGTAAGAAAATCCATTAAATTAAGTAACTATAATGGCATAGATGGGACAAAAGCTCATGCAGTATGCTGGAGCTTGTAAAATCAGTGTATCACCACCATTGTGTGAAGAGTTTTGAGGAGGGAGCGGGGTTTGAGCCCTGAAAGGAGAGTTGCGCACACTGGGACCTAAGGTATGTGATATACATTCACTTTCACTCATGCTGTGACAGACCTGATGTCCTTTTCTGGTGTGAGAAGTCCTACCTTTCTTAGTACTAGAAAATTCTCTGCCACTCTCACTTCAACAATTACTGTTTGTACATTGCCCTTTTCTTTTTTGCTTCTTTGGAATTCCTCTTGGGCATGTATTGGAGATTTTCATGCTTTCCTCCATCTCTATAGCCTCTCATTTTATTTTTCAATGTTTTGGTGCTGTGTTCTGGTCCATTTTCTCTACCTTGCAGTCTCTTATTCACACTTTGTATTTCTTAGTCTTCCATGAATCCTGTCTATCCAGTTGGAAACCCAATTTCTAGGCTTTTCCTTCCATGATCCTTCTTTCAAGATTTTTGTTGTTGTTGTTGTTAAAGTCTGTGTTTATCTCATACTTCCCATTTTTACTTCAACTTTAAAAACTGTTTGGCCAGCCAGATGCCTTAATCTCATTGCCTCAAAAGGCTGATCCTGTAGTATGATGAGCTTGAGCCCAGAGGCAGCCTCACAAATTAGTAAGAACCTGTCTCAAATTAATATATAAAAACGGGGCTTGAGGGTGCAGCTCAGTGCTGGAACAGTTGCCTACCACGCAGGAGGCGCAAAACGAAGAAACAAGCAAATAATGCTAAACCAAATCCTACCTTCCTTCAACCTTCTTTTCTTCTCAATATTCGACCCTAATTTATGCATCACGTGGCATCGCTCATTTGCCATCAGCATGATTTGTTCTTCCTTCTTACCTGGTACTTAAACATACCCATGGCTCCATTGTGTTCACATCCTTTTGATAGTCAAATAGTCCCAAGATTTGGAGAAGGAATTGGTGAGAAAGGCCTTTGAGTCTGGGCATTCTGACAAGATTATATCAGCCTTTCAGGTCTTCCAGGATATGTCAGATGATATGAGTTGGGATGGGGCATGGTCCGGGGTCCCTGGCACTTCATCTGACCTAGAAGCTCTCCTTTCTCTGGAAAACAGTAGTTAAAAGCACAGTGATAAAGTCAAAGTAGAGTTCAAATCTTGGCTTTGCTTCTTACTAGCTCTACACCTTGGGAAAAGTTCATGTAGACTATCCTCATACCCTCTTTTGAAAAGAGTAGAAATAGCACCCCCTTTTGGTGTTTTTAGTGAGAATTAAATGAGAAAATGCATGAGGTGTGTAGACCAGGGCCTGCTGTGCAGTTAGCTCTAGAGTGGTTTCTCCACAATTATTGCCTGTAAGAGTGAGTTTCTTTCCAGTGAAGTGTGGATGTTAAACTTCGGTTGTGGGCTTAGCATGGCCCTAGGCACTGAGGATCCCATATAGATAGGCTGTGCTCCTGGCCCCCAGGGTGCTCACTGTTGGGCAGGGAAGATGAGGCTGTTCACACGTTGAAATGAGACATGGTGATATGTCCTCCACTGGACTGGGAGCATGGCAGTGGTGGGGATGCAGAGAAGGGGTCAGTCAGGGCAGCTGGGATGGGCTTTATGGAGGAGACAGGACTGAGCACAGTGAAGGAGATTGTAACAGTGGGTTAGGAGCCGGAGTTCACATCAAATAGCAAAGGTTGAAGGAAGGTCTAGAGGTTGAGATGGACAAAGGGTGGGACACAGCTTGGCTGGGAAGTGGATCTGTTTGGCCAAGCATGGGAGACAGGAAAGGCTGGGGGTTAGCCACCAACTGGAGGAAGTGCAGGCTGAGCAATTCCAGGGTGGTTGGAGACAGAGGGATGGCTGGAATGCCCCTGGAGACAGCATCTGGCCATGGAGTCCAGGATGGCACCTGACATTTCCCTCCTGTCTGTCCCCTCCTATCACCCAGGGCAGGAGAGAGGAGGCTGACTGCCTGCTGGTGGTCTGTTTTCTCTAGTGCCCCACATGGAGGAGCTGAAGAGTGAGGTGATGTGTTCGCTCGTCCCCGTGATGCAGGAGGACCAGGGACCAGTACCCAGAGAGTCAGAGAGGACGCTGGCTTTTCTGAGTCCAGAGGTGGTGGCAAATAGATGGATGGAGGGGAGGGGCGAGGAAGAGGGGTAGGGCACCCCACCAAGCTGAGGCTGCCCATGGATCCCTGCCCTTTGGTTACATTTGGGGTCTTCAGCGCTGCACATAGCTTTGAGACGTGGACAGGTGCTTCCTCCCGTCTCTTTCAAAGTCTTCTCTGGGACAGCTCCATGGTATGCCCAGGGTAAACCTGGAGCTGTAAATGACACTGACTCACGCAGTGTCCTCTGTAATTCTTCCCTCAGCCTCCTCACAGTTGGGATGGGTCTGACAAGCCATGTTTCCCCAGGCTTCATGGGCAGGGTTGGAGGCAGCAGAGCCTCCCCGCTCTGGGTTGGGCAGGACAGGGCATTGGGTGGCTGTAGCAGGGGCCCGTGGTTCTGAGTGCCAAGTGGAGGATGGTGGCATCATCTTGACAGATGAGGGCCCGACCCCCAAAGGCTCACAAAGAGGCTGAGACCTTGAGGCCTTGGCCCTCAGGGCTTGTAGGTCCCACTCCTGGCTGTCCCTTTGGGGCTTTTTCCAGGATTTGGGTTCTTCCTCTCCTGACACTCCTGTCCGTGTAACACCTGTGGGGACGGGAAGTGCTCACTGTCCTCCAGGAGGGTGGCAGGAGCAGACCCAGGTTGAACTTCAGGACAGAGTAGAGAGGTGATGGGGGCCTGTGACTGGTGGTCCTTCTTGGCCATGGAGTTGACAGAAAAGTCAAGCTGGACTTGTAGTCAGGAGATCTGACCCTCGATGATCTCCCTAATCTGTTCTGGTCCTCTGTGTCCTCACCGGAAACACGAGGGTCCTGTGGATGTCCCCGAGATCCCCCTCTGTCTTGCCAGGTGCAGATGGCTCTCCTGAACTTCATTGAGAACATGTCCTCTTGTGACACCCTGCCCTTGACCCAGGGGAATGTCATCATCCCCTCTGTCATTGAACTGGGCACAATGGACCCCTCGGTGAGTGGGCTGGGAGTGCCAGAGGCACAGAGTGGGGAGGCAGCCCGGGGAGGCAGCGTGGGGCAGGGCTAGGAGCAGGAGGGCAAGGAGAGCAGGTGTGACTAGCATGGTGGAGGGGCTTTGGCAGGACAGCCCTGACCACTGAGTGCCAGGGGAGCTCCTGAGCCCCAAGACTCAGCCAGCACTGCTTTCAGATTTTAATTTTCCCTTTTCTCATCTCAGAATGAAGAGGACATCTGCCTAAAGTGCCTCCAAATCCTCCACATGGTACGGCCAGCTAAGGCCAAAGGGGCCTCAGTGTGTCATCCTCTGCTGTCTCCCAGATCCCCACTCTGAGCCCAGACTGCCCCCTTCTTCCTTCCCCTGTGTCGAGCCCTGGATCTGTCTCCCCCCTTCTCCCAGCTCCATCAGTTCCCACTGAGGCCTGGGGCTCCTCTGGGAAGGGCTCAGCAGGGCTGTGGAAGGCACTGGGCTGGGAGTGCACAGGCCCAGGCTTGAGTCTGGCTTGGTGCTGTGAAGTCCTGAGCCAGTGGCTCCCTGGGCCGCACCTTCTCCCTCTGGAATGAAGGGTAGATCACCTGTCCTGCTGGCTCACAGCAGCCTCCCAGGAGTCAAGGAGGATCCTGAGCGCTCACGTGTGAATCAACCTGGAAGAGCCTGTGGGAGGGAAGACAGCTGGGAGGCTCCTTCCTGGAGTTGCAGCCATTTTCCCTCTAGCCAGCCATTCCTGACCCGTAGCATGTTTTTGTTTTTTTGCTTTTGCCTCTAGAATGTTCCCTGTGAAGGTGATTATACATCCCATAATTCCAAGTTTCAAGAGGCTCCTCTATGTAATCAAGTCCTTCCCAACTTAATTTTAATAAGGAACTTGGTGGTTGCCTATTCCTACTCTGGACTGAAATGGGGGAAGGAGAGAAGGAGAGAGGAGGGAGGGAGACAGAGGTAGAGAGAGGGAGAGGGGAGGGATTTCTCTGTAGTTCTTTTGGCTGTCAGAATATAGCTCACTAAGGGGTAACTCATAGTATTTGGTCGAAAGTTATTAGAGATAATTATTTCCTCTGTGGTTATACTGTCAAATTGACATACTCTATTTGTGTTAAATTTTAGGTTTTCTTTTCTTGTTGTTTAATTGAAGATTTTGATATATAAAGATTTATATGATTAAGACTAATGTTTTACTCAGAGAGTCTTCCTCCCACACCATATACTCTTAATCTCATTCCCACCAACCACTTACTCTACTTCCTAGCAGAGACATATTCATCAGCTTCTGATTTGTTTGTCCTTTTTTTTTTTTGTTTTCTTTTGGTGCTGGTGCTTGAATCCAGGGCCCCAAGACATGGTACTTTTTCATCTCTCTTTCTTTCTCATGTAGTAGGTAGTGCATTTTATCCTGTGCTCAGAGCAATGCTTTTACTTATGTACACCTGTTCCCAGATATATTCCTTATTTTTGTTTATATTTTACTTACTGCATAAGAATTGTGGCACAGTGTAGCATTTCAGCACACGTATAGAATGAATAGTGATCAAATCGGGACAACAAGCGTAACCATTACCTCAGATATTTATCCTTTCTTTATGTTGGGAACATCCTACCGTTTTATGGTTATATACAGTATGTAGATATGCTATAGTTTATTCAGTCTTCTGTAGGTAGATGTTGGTCCAACTCAGTACTTTGCTGCTACTTTTCTGCTTTAACTTTTTATTTAAAAACGAGTGTAGAATTGAGAGGTGTGGGGGCGCATGTTTGTAATCCCTGCACTCAGGAGGATGAGGCAGGAGAATCTTGAGTTCAAAGCCAGACTGGGCTAGATGATAACACTTTACCTCATAAAAAAAGAAAAGAAAAGAAAAGGAAAGGAAAGGAAAGAAAAGAAAAATGTAGGTTCTCTGGGAGTTGCAAAAATAATACATGGAGCCTTTAGGCTTCTCCTATTTTCCCGTATGCCTGCAGCCGTATCCCTGTGGTCCGATTAGTCAGATCTTGTCAGATCTCAGAAGCTAAGCAAGGTTGGGCCTGGTTAGTACTTGGATGGGAGATTGCCTGGGAACACCAGGTGCTGTAGGCTTAGGAGAAGGACCCAGCAAGTATTTTCCCAAAGTGATGCACAAGTTGAGTAACCCATTTACTTTGTTTGAGATTCTCTGTATACTTGCTAATACTTGGCGTTTTTCTTTTTTCTTTTTCCTTTTTAAAGTTCCACTCTAACTGATGTGATGATAGTTTATTTTTATTAGAATAAATACTGTTAACGGGTATAGTGATATCTCATTGTAGATTTGATTTGAATTTCCCTAATAACTAATGATGTTGAACATATTTTCACATGCATATTTTTTTGTCCATATCCTTCCTTTGGTGAAAGATCTGTTCCTGTTTTTGCTAATTTCCTCATTAGTTTTGAGAGTTCTTTATATGTTGTAGACTCAAGTCCTTTGTCAGATACATGGTTTGTCATTTCATCCTCTTGCAGAGTCTATATTTCAAAGTCCATTTCATCAATTTTTTCTTCTATGAATAGTGATTTAGGTCCCGAATATTTTCTCCTATGTTTTCTTGTAGAAGTTTTACATTTTTACATTTAACATTTGCACCTGTGATCTATTGTGAATTACTTTTCATGTAAGGTTTGTGTTTAGATTGAGGTTCAATTTTTTGCATATGAAAATTCAATTGTTTCACTGGCATTTGCTGGAAGACATCCTTTCTCTGATGAATTGCCTTTGTACTTCTGTCATCAATCATTGGCTATATTTGTGTAGGTGTATTTCTGAACTTTTGACTTTCTAATCTTAAAGGTTTTACTTCATTTTCAAGCCTCATTTTACTGGCCCAGATGTCCAGTATACTGTTGAATAGGAGTGAGGAGAGGAAACATCCTTACCTTATTCCCAATCTTAGCAGAGAGGCATTCTTTCTTTGACCACTATGTATGATGTTTGCTGTTGGCGTTTTGTAGGTGCCATTTACCAAATGGGCTGGGATTTAGCTCAGTTGGTAGAGTGTTGCCCTGCAGTCTCTGAGGTCCCGAGTTTGATTCCCAGCACCGCAAAATGGGAGAAGGACGTGGCAACCCACTCCCAAGGCCATCCCGAAACAGTCAGCCATTGAAAACCCTATGAGGGTCGCTATTAGTCGGACTCGACTCCACGGCACCTAACAACAACATTTACCAAATTAGGAAGTTTGGTTCCTTGTTAGTCATTTTTCTGTCACTATAATGAAACCCTTGAGATAATCAATTTATGAAAAGAAGATGTTTATTTTGGCTCCAGTTTTTGGAAGTTCCAGTCCATGATTGGTTGGTCCATTTGCTTTGGGCTTGTGATGGGGTAGCAGCCCATTATAGGAGTGTATGTTGGAACGATAGTCTCATGAGCTGGAGAGCAAAGAGAAGGGGGACTAGGACCAGAGTTTCCCAATCCCCTTTAAAGTTACACCCCTAGAAACCCAGTGAATGCCAACTAGGCTCCACCTCTTAAGGTTTCCATGATCTCTCAGTAATGACCCTCTGGACACAAGGCCTTTAACACATGGGCATTTGGGGAATGGTCAAGATCTGAACTATGGCAGTTTCTTTTGATAATTTGATGAGAATGTATAAAATGAATTTGAGTTAGTCAAATTGTTAATCACTGTGGCCAAATACCTGACCAAAACAAACTTACGAGATGAATCATTTACTGGGACCCACAGTTAAAGGATTTCCATCCATAGAGGCAGGGCAGACATATAGCAATGGGGAAAGCAGAGGCCGTGTGAGACAATCTCACATTATAGTGGATCAGAGAGTGATTTGTGGGAATTGGGGATCCAGGTAAAACCTCCAAAGGCCCTCCCCCAGTGACTCACTTCTCAAAAACATGATCCTAAGCCGGGCGTGGTGGCACATGCCTGTAATCCCAGTGGCCCTGGAGGCAGAGGCAGGAGGATCGCAAGTTCGAGACCAGAGGCAGTCTGCATAACTTAGTGACACCCTGTCTCAAAAAGTAAAAAAATGGGCCGGGGGTGCAGCTCAGTGGTCCAGCACTTGGAGAGCATGCAAGCGCGAGGCCCAGGGTTCAACCCCCAGTACCCCCCAAAAAGAACAAAAAACAAAAAGCAAAACATGATCCTAGCTCCCAAAGTTCCATATTCTCCACAAACTACCACCGCCTGGGAACCAAACACATGACTTTTGGAGGGCATTTTAGCTTCAAATCATAACAGAACATAGAGTGAATTTTGTAAAATGCTTGTTCTGCATCAATTAGTGTGAGCATGTCTTTTGACTATAAATATGTCAGTTTTCATTGATTTTCAAGTATTGAATGAGCTTTGGATTCCCAGGATAAACAGCAGTTGATCATGTTGTATTTTTTTTTTTTTCATATATTGCTGGGTTTCATTCACTCCAACCTTGTTGAAGATTTTTGTGTATATCTTCATGAGGGATAATTGATAGTTTTCCTTTTTATATTGTTGTATATTGTATATGTATGATTTTTGTGTCCAGTTAATTCTGGCCTCATAAAGTGGAAAGTACTATTTCTGTTTTTATTCATCTTTGTGTAATATATCTTTATTCATCCCTCTACTTTTAGCACGTCAAAGTGCATTTCTTATAGTCAGCATATAGTCGGCCATTTAAAAAACTCCACTTAGGCCCAGAGTTGAGGTGCATGTCTTTAATCCCAGTGACTTGGGAGGGTGAAGCAGGAAGATCACAAGTTTGAAGCCAGAGACAGCCTGCACAAATTAGTGAGATCCTCTCTCAAAAATAAATAAATAAAAACTGGACACTGTCCTACATGCATATAATTCTAGTGACTCAGGAGACTGAGGCAGGAGGAGAGCAGGTTTGAAGCCAGAGGCAGCTTACACAGCTAAGAGAGTCTGTATCTTAAACTAAAAAAACAAAAAAGGGGCTGGCATCATCGTAGTGGTAGAGTACTTGCATAGCATGCATGGGGCCCCAATGTCAACCTACCATTAGTAAAATTAAATAAATAAAAAAGATCAGAGTGCATCTCACTAGTAGTGCACTTGCAAAATATGTGTGAGGCTCTGGGTAAAACTCCCCAGTACCACAAAAAAATTCCACTGAGGAGCTGGGTATGGTGGTGCATGTCTATAATCCAAGCACTTAGGAGGAAGCAAGAGGATCACAAATTTGAGTGCCATCTGGGCTATACAGCAAGATATGTATTAAAAAAAAAAATACAAAGAAACAAAAAAACATTTTGGCAACCTGTGCCTTTTAAGTAATATTTAGGCCATTTAAAGGAATTGTTGGTATGGTTTTGGATCTGCCACTTTATTATTTGTACTCTGATTATTCCTTGACTTTTTTTCCTCTTTTTTTTTTTTTTTTTTTTTTTTTTTTTTTTTTTTTTTTTTTTTTTTTTTTTTTTTTTTTTTTTTTTTTTGTTGTTGTTGTTTTTGTCGTACTAGGGGTTGAACCCAGGGCCTTGAGCCTGCATGCTTTGCAAGTGCTGGACCACTGAGCTGCACCCCAGCCCATTTTGTCACTTTTTGAGACAGGGCATCGCTAAATTACGCAGACTGCCTCTGGTCTCGAACTTGCGATCCTCCTGCTTCTGCCTCCCGAGAGCGCTGGGATTACAGGCGTGCGCCACCACGCCCGGCTCACTTTTTTTCCTCTGTTGTTCCATATTCCTTGTGATATTTACCCTTTTTTTTTAGACAGGGTATCACCATGTAGCCCAGGATGGGCTGAAACTCACTATATAACACAGGCTGGCTCTGAATATATGATCCTCTTATCCACCACAAGTGCCGGAATTATGGGCTTTATTTTCACATTTTAGCATTATATCTTTGCTTATTTATAGTTTGTATAGTTAAGTTTTAGATTTGACAATGGTTGCTCTAGGGTTTATAACATATACATCTAACTTGTCACAGTGTATGTAGAAATAATACTTTGCCACTTGAAGTGGAATGTACAAACTTTATCAACATAATGATCCCTTTTAGTCTTCCTCCCCTTTATGTTGTTGTTGTCTTATGTATTATATTTATATCCATTAAAAGCCATATCAGTTTTATGTTTTCTTTAAGCCATCCAACAAACTTTATAGAATGTCATGAAAGAATAGTCTATTTTTCATTTCTGTTCATCTCCTTCATGTTTGATGTTCTAAATTTCCTCCTGGTTTCATTTCTCTTCCTTTAGTAGTTCTTTTAGAGCACTTGCTTTTATTGTTCACAATTTCTATTTTCTTATCATAGTAACTCTCAAGCACCTACGGAAATGGAGGGAGTAGTACAACGTACCAATACCTAGCTTTAAGGATCAGTCACAACGAATTTTATTTTATCTGTCCCCTTCACACTCTGGATTATTTTGGAGCAAATTTCACATGATTTCATCCGCAAATATTTCAATATGTTTTCATAAAAGACAGGAATTCCGTTAAACATATATACCTGCGCTATCATTACTTTTAAAATTTGACTTTAATTTCATTTCCTAATAGCAACAAGTGGGCTGAGGTTTAGCTCAGTTGGTAGAGTACTACTCCGCACACTCTGAGGACCCAGATCAATCATCAGCATGGCAAGAATGGGAGGAGGACATGGCAATCCACTCCCGAACCAACCCTGAAACAGCCATTGAAAACCCTATGACGGTTGCTCTCAGTCAGACCTGACTGGATGGCACCTAACAACAAAAACAATACCAAGAAGTATTCTAACAACATTTAAGTTCCCCTGATTGTCTCCCTTATTTTTGGTGCCAGGGACGGAATGCAGGGCCTTATACAGGTTGAGGAAGCACTCTACCACTACATTGCACACCCAAGCTCTCATGACTTTTTTTTTTTTAACTATGCATTTGAATCAGGTTCCAAATAGGGTACATTTGTTCCTATTGGTTGATTTGTTGCTCAGGTCTCCTCATCTACAGATACCTCTTCTGTCATGTTTTCCTTGAGATTTATTTGAAAAATGAAGTCACTTGTCCTGGAAGTTTTCCACATTCTGCATTGTGCTGACTACATCATTTTGGGGTCATTTAATGAAATTCCTATAAATGGGTGGATGTAGATGCTCGATCAGTTCAGGTTTAATTTTTGGCAAGTTACTTCACAGGTAGTTTTGTCTTCTTTCATCAAGAGACAGATAATGTCTGGCTGTCCATTTGTCATGTTCTTAGCCTGTGATGATCAGTTCTTAGATTCATTAACTTGTTCGTATTTGCAAGTTAGTGATATTCTTTTAAAACAAACTACTGAAGAATGGGAGAGGTGGGTAGGGGACGTGTGGGGGCATGGTGACTCATTGAAGTAAGTCATGGCCAATATAATTTGTGAGCCAGTGTTTTAACCCAAAGGAAGGAGGCACCAATGGGAAGATACATAGCATGTATGTTAGGAAATAACTGAGGGCTGAAGAAATGAAGGGCTCAGGTGCTTTTCTCATATGTAAACTGTCCTTAGGCAAAAAAGAAAAAACTGTGGCTTTCAGAAGTCTAGCCCTGATACTTTGCAGGAGTCAGGCTCCAGGTTATTTTTCTGCCCTCCAGGAAGCAGCTACTCAGGGCGTTCTATCCATTCTCTTCTCCCTCCAGCTACTGGATACGTGGCTGGATTCCCCTAAGGACAATGAGCGGGAACGGGCCATGTGGTGCACTGCCCAGATTCTGGGTTTCGTCACAGGAATGAATAATTTTGAAGTAAGTGGGTGTCTTCCCTGGAGCCTGGGTACTGATGCTCCCCCTGGTCACATTTACCCTAAATATTATCACACACATAACCTGGCCTCAGTCACTCAACTTTCCCTTCCCTCTCCCTGGCCCCTTCTTGTTTCCTTTTGTGTACCCATCTTGTTCTCTCCTTTTGTCTTGTCCCCATTCCCCCAACATCTGCTGCTTGGTCTTTTTCTCCCTCCACCAATTCTATTCCATTACACTTAGTTCAGTCTGCATTCATCTCCACAAGCAGTTACTGAACACCTGCCATGTGCCGGGCACAGTGTAGGTGTTCTAGAGGATACACGCACAACAAGGCAGCTCCCTGTGTTCATGGGTCTCAGAGTCCACTGGAGACAGGCAGGCATAGGGCAGCTGACGTAGAAGGTCATACTGAACGCACATACCAAATGTGGTGGGAATAATAAACCAGAATATGCACAATTACTAGCAATGAATCAGCACAAGTTTCACTGAGGAGGAAGCACTTGAGCTGGTCTTGAAGACTGAGTAGAAAGGGCAATAATCTAGGGTCACTCCAAAACTCATTGTGTGGGCCTTATAGCCACAAGAACCTATCTAAGTCTATCTGTCTGTCTATCTATTATCTATCTATCTATCTGGGCTGGGATTTAGCTCAGTTGGTAGAGCGCTGCGCTGCAGTCTCTGAGGTCCTGAGTTCAATTCTCAGCACCGCAAAAATGGGAGAAGGACCTGGCAATCCACTCCCAAGGCAATCCCGAAACAGTCAGCCATTGAAAACCCTATGAGGGTCACTATGAGTCGGATACCGACTCGACGGCACCTAACAACAACAACAACAACAACAACAACTATCTATCTATCTATCTATCTATCTATCCATCTATCTATCTATCTATCCATCTATCCATCTATCTATCTAACACCTATCATCTACCTTTTTGGTGCTGGAGATCAAACCCAAGGCCTGATGAATGCTAAGCGAAAGCCTTACCCCTGAACTGTGCTACCTGTCCTTCTATTCATGTTAATCTCCCTCAGGCCACCTCTCCTGTCTCTGGCACAGAGATTCCTTCCCTCCCTCCTTCCTAGTCCTTTTCCCATGGTAACCCATGGGATAACTTGTGGCTTCCACCTCTCCTGCCCAGGTGGATATTCATTTCCCCCAACTGGGGCGCCTGGTGAAGCAGCTGACAATAGGCTGCCAGGACCCTGTGGAGAACATACGTTTCTACTCTTCCCAGGCCATGTCCGGCCTCTACCGAATCCTCAGGCAACAAAATGGTAGGGGAAACTTCTCTCCCCTCACCCCCTCCAGCCTCCCGTTTAGCCTGGCCTATCCCACACCCTCCACTCTGAATGAGAGCCACAAAGTGCCCCGACTTCTCCATTGAGGAACTCCCCCAACCTGTGCAAATGTTTTGTCCCTCTTGGGATGAAACTCCTGCTCAGGAAAGACTTCTTTCACTTTGGTTTTTCCCCAGTTGTGTCTTGTCTGAGGAAGGCCAGGCTGGGATCCTGTGACCCTTGTTCTCAGCATTGAGAATCTTAATGACCTTCCTCCACCCCAGCCCCGAGGGACGTCCATCTCCCCATGCTGGCTTCATTCGGCCAGGGCTTTGTGCTGGGCCATTGCCTGAGCAGTGGGAAAGGGAGCCTAGGAGGTCTGGCCGGTTTCTGAGGGGTGGAGCTGGGTGTCTGTTTCAGAGATGGAAAGGCAAAAACGTGGCTTGTGGAGAGAAAGGGGCAAGAATGAGTTCTACAGTGCCATGGTGTTTCGTAATAGCACCCATAAAATTGCCAAGGTAAGGGGCGGGGTCAAGGCAAAGCAGAAAGGTTGGGCCTGTCTTTTACTTATCATAAACGTCACGGGCAGGACTTTTCATCCCGTCTGCCTTCCCTCTCTGTTAGGGGGTGTTACTGGATTTGGGGGTGGGGGATCTTTTCCTATGTAGTGTAAGTCACAGGCTGGGGCGCTGCCCTGTGCTCTTCCTGAGCATCATGGTTGCCAATCCTTCTTTATGGCTCTTGTCCCAGAAGCATTTGTATGGATGCTTTGTGAGCCATGTGTAGGCCCACGTCCAGCCTCAAAGCAGTGCCACTAAGGATGGGAGCGGAGCCTCTCTGTCCCACGCAGCTGCCTCTGCAGCCTCCGTGCAAGCCCCACAGTGCTCTGGGGTCAGCGGTTTCCCCTCCCATCCCTGGAGTCTATCCCCCTCCAAGTGTCCTCTGGGAGCCAGGCAGATAACACGGGCCTCAGACAAAAGCACGTCTTGGGCCCAAGAGGGGCTCGCCCTCAGCCTGAACCAGGAAGGCCAACCAGGCCACGTCAGGCAGGAGGCCTGGGCCTGTCCCTGATGACCCTCTGTTGCAGGCGTTCACAGAGTACCTCACCCACATCGAGGTCACCGACCTGGTGCTGACGGCCATGGAGGACCTGACCCATAGCAAGGCCAAGGTCTCCCTGGCTGCGGCCCAGCTGATGAACGGCATCCTGAAAACACGGGGCAGAGACATCCTGAAGGTAATGTGGTACTGTGGCGGGCTTGTGCAGCTCAGGAGCCCTGGGTTCTCTCTTTGCTTTATTCCTCTCGAGCTGAGGGCCCTGGGCGAGGCCTCTGTCGGCCTCATCCACTCACCTATCTCGTGCAGGTGAGGACTAGATTTTCCCTGGGACCGCAGAGCTCTGACATTTGTAATCCTGACCTCAGAACTGCCTCCTGTCCTGGGATTGGTTCCCCAGTTTGGGACAGCTGTGTTCAGGGATGTAGGGAACTGGAGGTCTTCACAGCCAGAACAGAAGGAAGCACAGTTGTGGGGGGATTTACCCTGGCTGTCTGGGGCAGCTGGGGGCTTAGACTCTGGGCCGCAAGCTGACAAGCACATGGGCTGACTCTGACATGTCAATTTGTTAGACTAACTTCTAAAGCTGAGGTTGTGCATAAAGATTTAGACTTCCTACATTATTGAAGGGCTGGGATTTAGCACAGTTGGTAGAGCGCCGCTCTGCAGTCTCTGAGGTCTCAAGTTCGATTCCCAGCACCACAAAAACGGGAGAAGGATGTGGCAATCCACTCCCCAGGCAATCCGGAAACAATCAGCCATTGAAAACCCTATGAGGGTTGCTATGAGTCGGACACGAGTTGACACACCCAACAACAACAACAACAACAACAACACTATTGAAAAAACTTTAAAGTGTGGTCACATAGGGCAAATCTCAGAGGCCACTGTCCTTTTGATTTGAACTCCACAGGGATGTACGGGCTGCACTGAAATGGGCTTCCCAGAGTCCATGTATAAGGGTACCTGTGTTTCTCTCACCTCAATGTCCCTGTGGGGTTGTGGGTTGAATGTGGATCTCAGCTGGAGGAGAAGCCCTAAAGTGTTTGCAGGGCTGTTGCCTTCCCTGGGGGGGGGCCTTGTCCCTCCTGAGTAACCCAGGGACCCCTGTGTGGGCTTTGGGGCTGTAGGCAGCCATCTGGCCTTGGCACTGGCTTCAGGCTTCCTTGTGTGGCCCCTGCTGTCTGGCCCGGCACCCCAGACCTCTGCCTAGAGAAGGGGGTCCTGGCAGGATGGCAGCTAGGCCCTGTGTGAGGGAAGCGTGAGTTGCTAGAGGAGGAAGCAGGAAGGATCAAGGCCGGAGCTGCAGAGACTTCTCCTCTCTTTCCCGGCAGCTGGAGGAAGTGGTGCAGGGCCTCCTTGGCCGGCTCGCTTTGCCGCTGGAGCCCAGCACGGAGGAGGAGACCCTGCAGGCCATGGGCTGGCTGGCAGGCAGCCACCCCAACACCGTGGTGCCCATGCTGCTCAGCAAGCCCTTGCCTTGGGACAGGTACCTCCCTGTGGCCCAGGGACACAGTCTGCAGCTCAGGTCATCTCCGCTGCCCAGCCCTGTGCCCACATTGGTCACCACTGGGAACACATGGGTCCTCCCTCCTCCCCCTTCTCTCTGGCCCCAGTCAAGGCTCATCTCCAGTTCTCTGGCCAGGTCCTCGTTGGTCCCCCTCCCTCATGCCCCTGAGAACTGACAAGTCCTAGGAGCATGGTCCCCTGGGCCCATGACATAGCTGTGCCTGGGTCCTGCAGAACCATGCTATCCCTCTGGAAGGCATTTGGTAGCCAGCACAATACCATCACCAACATTCTGCCACTCATCATGGGCATCCTGGAGAACGACCACCCAGGAAGGGAGACGGAAGAGATGGCTTCCCAGCCCATGATGGTCAGTGCAGAGAAAAGAGTGGTCTTGGGCTTCCTTCCCTGGGGGCTTGTGGGCAGTGCTGAAGACCAAAGGGCTTGGCCTGAGGGGTCCAGCAGGCATTGGGGAGGGTCACAGAGGACAGAGTTGACACTGGAATTATGAATAAGGTAATGAGATTAGCACCTTCACCCCCTTTTCTGCTTTTATAACTGAGAGCAGCGTGATGGAGAAGGACAGGGCTCAGTCCTGTTTTTTGGACAAGGAAATTGGCCTCTAGCTTTTTATTGTGTCCTGATTCTGGGAATGGTGTCATTGTAGTGGAGGTCTGGGGTGTGCATGGGGGATAGGAGAGAGGATTTTGGTGACTTGGGATTGGGATGGACAAAGTTTGCCCCAAATATGTCTTCCTTCCCTCCTCCCTCCCCTGCTTCCTCCCGCCCTCCTCCTCTCCCTTCTTTCCTCTCTCTGTTACGAGATCTTGCTCTGCTGCCCAGTCTTGCCCCAAACTCCGGTGATCT
>VMDO01029235.1:0-22869 GCA_007922755.1 Pedetes capensis | reverse complement strand
TATCTATCAACTCTGTATTTAAGACTGTCTCAATATATACATTTTAAATCAGACCTGAAATGATAATCAAAACTGTTTGAAGTTTTCCAGATGCAAGTACATTTATCTGCGGCACTTCTAAAAATAAGAGGGAAAAAAGCCCAAAGCCTGTCAAAGTTAATTAGATTCATACAAAAAGCTTAACAGTCCTATGCAATGTTTTTACTCTGCTACATATAAATGTACAATAATTCTGTGAACACTGGGTTTAATTGCTCATAATATTTTAATTAAGGTTATGCTTTGTATAAATATCAACTCATCATTTACTGTGACTACAGCCCTATTTAAACGATGAAGTCAATTTGACAGTACATTCATGAAACGAGAGGCTTTTAAGAGTTTTACTCTTATGTGGTCTAGAATACTAATGGAGGTTAATTGTCAAAACAAGCCTAGTACAGACTTTAGAAACATCTTCACATTTTAGTGATAGAGCAAAATAACCACATTTTTAGGTAACCTGCTGACCTACTGCCAGGAATAACAGAAGGGTTCTTACAAGTCTTCATGTTGGTCTCCTGAAAATCAGGGCACTCCTTTTTAATATTTACATTTTAAGGCTGCCCTTTCAACAGATACCCTTTAACTACTGTGTTTGTGATTCAGATGATCAGGTAATTAGATGTAAGATTAGATGTGCCAGAAGAGATGGTTGCCTCAATTAATCTTCCAGTCGGTGCCTCTGTAAATCACTACTTGGTGTGTAACAGAAAATATCAAATTAAGTTTTCAGAGGCAGGGAAATTTCAAGTCTACAGTCATTTTAATTCCATCTGAGGCAAGAATATAATTTATTACCATATTCTGAATTCATGTTCTCTTTTTCCAAAACACCAATTTTAATTAGAGAACTGAGCCCCAAAAGAGTAGAAATTGGTGGGGTAAAAAAGCCTTGAAACGTCTTGCAGGGACTGCTACCAAACTCCTAAGGACCCTCCTCCTCCTGAATCCCATGGCTGGCCTGTATGAATATGAGAAGGTTAGACACTATTGGAAGGCTTTCCCTATGAGGTGGTCCCCACCACTGGCCTTGGAAAGAGCCTTGAGACATCTCCCTTCTGGCAAATAAAACTCAAATCGCTTTTCTTCCCTTTGCTTTTGGTTTTCATATTTAAATTTCACAAATCACTATGTCTTCCAAAATGATCAAGAAATTTGTCTCAGAAAACACAAGAAGATGCAAAAAGCTCTCATATTGCCAATGATATGTACTTTTTTATAAATAGAATTTTTAACAGAATAGAAATGTGAAATAAAAATAGACCTAGAAACTAGAAAGCAGATGGCAACAAAAGATACCCGTATTTATCCCTGGGTGCTATTAAGGGGAAAATGCAAAATAACCAGCTCATTTGGGTTCTTTTAGGATTTAGGAAAGTCATATCCCAGGAATAAAATCTTAGAGCTTGTAACAAAGTCATAGGATCCTTAAAGAAAAGGAGTGGGCGGGGTGATGTCTAAGTATTCTAGTTCACAACTCCCAGGTACGACATCTTAAGCTTGAATCCTGTGATAAGATATTACTGTGGCCAAAACAACACTGAAAGCAGTCGTAGGCTTCACTGCATCTAGAAATGCTGTGTTTGCAAGTTGGGGTTCAGTTAATTGGAGAAACCATCCTACTCATCCATTCAACTAATATTTTTGAAATCAGAAAAGCTTTCAGAAAGAAGCATCTAAAGTAATTCCTAGGGGTAAGGAATCTCAATAAATAACAGGCAGGAATAGCTGGTCATAAACCTGGTGAATATTGCTCTGTCTCTGTATATGAGGGCCACACCCTTGGGAATAGGCTGACATCTTCACAAATCCTTGAAAGACAAATCTGTTCATAGCAAACTGGAACCAGAACTGGTGAGCTTGACCTCATTTATTTCGGACACAACCAAAAGAGTACGCTTTGCCTATTTGCATCTGAGATCGGCCTCTGCAGGACCGAGACCTCAGCTCCTCATTTTTCTCCCTTAGAGTCACTCGGGGCTGTATCATCTGCAACTGTGCGCTATCTGTTTCATATGTACAGATACATCCTAGTCCTCAAAATAAATGATACCCATTAAAGGGGGGCTGCAGCCGTAGCCCTGTGGCATTCGATTACATCAAATCTCAGAAGCTAAGCACGGTTAGGCCTGGTTAGTACTTGGATGGGAGACCACCTGGGAACACCAGGTGCTGTAGGCTTGGGAGAGGACCTGGCAACCCACTCCCAAAAATCAATCTGCCATTGAAAATCCTATGAATAGCAAAGAAGCACCAACAATGGTGTTTCGTTTGTTGTATGTTGGGTGGCTATGAGTCGGAAACCAACTCAAGGGCACCTAACAACAACAACAACAATCTACAGGGGAGAGGGATATCTTTTCCATTCTTTTGTTTGTTTGTTTTTAATTTTGCCTCATTACTCTACCAGGTACAGAGCAGAGCTTGGATGGGCAAGAAGAAAGAAAGGGGGCAGATGGTAACTGAGCTCTGATTACCAGGACAAGCTTGTCAGTATCCAGTATCCTTTCCTTCCTTCCAATTCTTCAGTGGCCTCAACATTCAGCCAATTATTCTGTCTGTGTTATCTCTGTGTTATCTCCCACCATACCTACTCGGGCTTCCCTTTGTAGTTCCTCTCTTATGATTCCCGCATTCTTGTTTTCTCAGTAACTTACCTAGGACAAGCTGCCATTATGACCTCTTCTCTAAGTTAATGCAGTAGCAGCTGACCTAGTCTGTTTCTTCTTCCCTAGGGTCACCCTAGAGCCAAGATGATGCTCTTTCCTCCTCAAAGGACTTTGGCAGCTTTCAGAAAATATGGAACTCACATTACATGTACCAGCTTCTGCATTACTATTGTTGTTAGATGCCATGGAATTGGTGTCCAACTCATAATGACCCTAAGTACAACAGATCAAACACTACTGTCAGTACTTCTCCGCTATTCATAGGGCTTTCAATGGAGGATTGATTTTTGAGGGGAGAGTGGGTTGCCAGGTCCTTGTCCCAAGCCTACAGCACTTAAGGCATTCCCAGATGGGTCTCCCATCCAAGTACTAACCAGACCCAATCCTGCTTAGCTTCTGAGATCTGATGGGATTGAACACCACAGTGCTATGGCTACAGGTTCTACATTACTACCACATACATTCTCAGTGCTTAAGACTCTTCCCTCTACTTCCCCATCCATCAGTCAAAAATCCCATCTGCACTTCAAGGCTCAGTCCAAACGTTCTCACTCCAGGACAGCTTTATGCTCTCCCATAGGCCAAACTGGTTTCTACCTGCTCTCTTTCCTTGTAGAATTACTTGTGAGAGACCTTACCACATCTGTCACCCTCGAATCTCCCTGTACATACTGCAAACTCCCTTGAAAGATACCCCATATTTTGTTAAAACACTTTTGTCTCTTGTGCTTCTGTTCAGAGTAGTTGCTAGTAAACATTTGTTTAATTATAATCAGATGCACTGAGAACCTCCAAACACATACTCCACACCAATGAGTCTCAATAATGATCAGATAATCAAAAACATAAAAATTTATTCTTGGAGACCATTGATTCATTCTACAGGCAAATATCTCAGTCAATTAAGAGTCTATACTGGGGTGCCATGGCCCACATCTGTAATCCTAGCAACCCAGGAGGCTGAGGCAGGAGGATCATGAATTTGAGGCCAGAGGCAGCCAGCACAAACTAGTGAGACCCTGTTTCAAAAATAGAAAGGGATGGGTGGTTGCTGGGGTTAC
The DNA here is from genome assembly GCA_007922755.1 of Pedetes capensis. Classification (NCBI taxonomy): domain Eukaryota; kingdom Metazoa; phylum Chordata; class Mammalia; order Rodentia; family Pedetidae; genus Pedetes; species Pedetes capensis. Next base: position 19,097 of record VMDO01029235.1, on the reverse strand, counting down.
AGGTCAGTGGTAGAGCACTTACATAGCATGAGTGATGCCTTAGGTTCAACCCCCAACCCCTCCAAAAAAAAAAAAAGTATCTGTATTTAATACTCTTCTAGGTGCTAATTCAAGATGCTCTAAATACAAGAGATATTTAAATTTTATTCAGATTTTCAAGCCACTGAAAAAAACACTTCTATAATCACATAATGCTTCCCATAAACATAGCAATCTCACATTTGAATTCTCACGTCTTCTTTCTTCACAGTGTGATTTGCTTATTTGGACAGTTCCTCCCGTGATTCTTTCATATTTTGATGTGCATTAGCACTTCTACTCTTCCACTGTCCAGGACATAACTTTTTTCTTTTCTAGCCTATGAGTAATTCTTTGCTAATCCTCTTACATTCTAATGTTGTTGTTGTTAGGTGCCATCAAGTGAGATCCAACTCATAGTGACCCTGTGTACAACAGGAGACACTCCCTGACACTGTGCCCTGCCCAGCAATGTGTCAGCACTTCTCTGCTACTCATAGGGTTTTCAATGGCTGAATGTTTTAGGATTGTTTCAGAAGTGGGCTGCCAGGTCATTCTCCCATTTTTGCAGTGCTGGGGATTGAACCCAGGGCCTCAGAGCACACAGAGCAGCACTCTACCAACTGAGCTAAATCCCAGGCCTACATTCTAATAAGAGCCCATAAAACTTTTGTAGCCATGGATTGCCCATGACTCTCACATAACCTTTGCCAAAAACTTTCTGAAGACTTTGACTGCAATGCATTCAGAGCCAGGTGTGCCTGAATCTCTTCCTGCCTTTCTTTGGGGGGGGGGGGGGGCTGCACAGTCTCTTGAGCTAACCCTTGTTAATGTTTAACAATCCTACTAAGACATTTCCCTACATCCAACCTAAACTTCTCATACTGAAGTATAGAGGCATTTCCTCTTCTTTTCTAACCTTGGAGGCTGTGGAGCACAGTAACTTTCTCTATGATTAGACAGGAATCTTCAAGGTAGGTTGCAAGAAACTCTTTTTACGTGATACTTAGGGGTTGAATGCAGGGTCTGAGATGCACGCCAAATCCATTTTGTTTATTTTGGGCCATGGTCTCACCAAGTTACACAGGCTACTTCTGGCCTCAAACTCACAATCTTCCTCCCTCAACCTCCAGAGTTCCCTGGATTACAGAAATGCACCACCATGCCCAGCTCCAAGAAACTCTCCATACTATTTTGGTTTTCTGTTGAGAATATCGTGTTTCATATTATTTATCCATTAGGGAGTATATTAAATTTTGTCTCTGTCAATGATAACCTACTTCTTTTATCCTATCTTCCCTGTTGTCTTTTTTTAGGCTAATGACTTTTAAAAAATTATGAAGGATTGAAAGAATCAACTTTAAGCTTGGTACCTTCCAGTTGCTAATCCAGCCTCCCTCACAATATGGTAGTGTAATAAGCTTCTCTTAAGACAATTTTCTTCAATGGAGAAATCCAAAAATGCTTACTAGCTCAGAAAACTTACATGTATTAGCAGCACACTTGAAGTATTCAATTAGCATTACATTCTCATACTACATATCAATCAAGGCCTAATGAAGTGTTTACTGACCTGAGTCTCAGGGTTCTGTCAAGATGACCCTGGGTACTATATAGACCTCATGCAGTTTTCAGAGAGAAAGTTACAGGAAGTTCCTGAAAAGTACTACAGATCTAAAATCAACTCTAGATGTTTTGCCTTATGTGCCTTGAATATGATATGGCTACCAAAGGATCCTTTCAGAACACTGACTACTAAATTCCCTTCCTTCAAGTTAGAGGACAGAGAAAAGTTATTTGGGAATGGTGATTATCTCAACAGATTACTTACAGTGAGAAAAGCACTTTGCTGATGACTGCCATAAACTAAAAAAGCAAATAAATAAAAGTCCTAATGAGAGATCCACAGAAATGGAGCTCATGTTGTACTCACTTGCTGTGTCTTAATCACAGTGACCCCCTGAGGATGAACTCCTATAATAACCTATCCATCTTCTCAATAAAGAACAATGCCAGTTTGATAGACTTAAACCCCTGAAAAATGGCCTAACTTATCTTCTCCAACTAAGCAAAGGAATGACTCCCTACCTCAATCTTCTCACACATCCTACTTTCAAGTCACCCCACTGGAATGTCCACTCAAGTGAAATGGCCTGATAGGCACACCACTTCATACACTCTGCCAGATTAGTACTTAAGTCAAAATACCAACTGAACATTCATTTAGGTGCTAATTTGATTTCGCTTTGTGTGTTTTTATAACCAATCCCAGACACACAGCATGTCATTTTGTACAAACATTAAAAGATAAAAATAAATGATCTCATGACTTTCCCAAAGTTAATAAAGCAAAGGATATTTCAATGAAGTAATTATTTCCTTCTTGCTTGCCCCCTAGAATTTATGAGATATGTCTTAGAGAAACACAGAATACTTTGTTTTTTCATTTCATGTATGAATTTCACAGATTTTATATAAGAAAATAAACCAACTCCTCGGGACAATTTAATACACTGATTTTAAATTGGCATACTTTTGTAGAAGGACAGCTTGAATACACATACATCAAAAATTTGATTCATTAATTCCACTTCCAGGAATTCATCCTCAAAAAAATTATGAACTCAAAAGGTGAAATACAAAGATGTTCATCATATTTCATAATAGTAAAAAAATAGCAATAACTCAAATTACCAATGACTGGGAACCAATAATGAATTATGGTACAACTTGAAGGTAAAATACTGTCATCCTTAAAAGAGTATATTTTCAAATAATTGATATGGAAAAATGCTCATGATTAAATGTTAAACAACAAATTCAAAGCTGTAGTTAAATCTAATCCCAATATTTTAAAAAGAGAAGACCACAGATATGTGTTCTTTAGTAGACTAAAAGATCCCATCTGGAAATTCATTCACCCAGATATTAAAAAATTATCACTAGGAAGTAAATTTTTAGGTAATTTCTATTTTATATATATCCCAACTGGTCAATAGAGAATGTGTTTTATTGTATTAATTTATTCAACTATTTTCCTATCTTTCTATATCTTGACACACTGAGATCCTTGTACCTGTTTACATTCAGACTTTGGGAGATTGTACCTGAAGTTTGGCTGGGAAAATGCCGTCTATTTTTGCTGATTGTCCTGACCTTAACCATTTCCATGCTCCTGGTTTATAAATGAATGTTTATCCTATTCTAACAGAATTTTGGGGGCTGGGATTTAGCTCAGTTGGTAAGGCGCTGCACTGCAGTCTCTGAGGTCTTGAGCTCAATTCCCAGCACCGCAAAAATGGGAGACAGACCTGGCACTCCACTCCCAAGGCAATCCCGAGACAGCCATTGAAAACCCTGTGAGGGTGGCTATGAGTCGGATACCGACTCGACGGCACCTAACAACAACAACAGAATTTTGGGGGTTGGGGATATAAAACTTTGAAGAGGTAAAAGATTCTCAAATCTAGCCAGATGCAGTGGTGCATGCCTGTAATCCCAGCAGCTGGGGAGGCGGAGGTGGAAGGATCGCAAGTTCGAGACCAGAGGTAGTCTGCATAACTTGGTGAGACCCTGTCTCAAAAAGTATTAAAAAAAACATGGGCTGGGGGTGCAGCTCAGTGGTCCACCACTTGTAATGCATGCAGGCGCGAGGCCCTGGGTTCAACCTCCAGTACCACAAAAAAAAAAAAAAAAGCAAAGGAAAAAAAAAAGGATTCTCAAATCTATAGCAAGTCCTCTTCAGTTCTAACACATACTAAAGCTCCATTCCAATTACCAAGGAAGGATTGAAATAAATGTCTTCTTTCTTATCTATAATTTGCCCTTTCATTACAGAGTAAAGATAGTTTTATATCTACTTTGAATTGCCCTTAAATCTTACTGACAGGAACCAGCTGTGACCTGAGCTGCTTGGTTGCAATACCGATACCTAATTACTGATTGCTTCTGTGAAATTTGCAATTTTATGTATTAGAATAATCAGGGTTATCAAAATAGAATGTGTGATGACGACTGGTGTGGAGCATGGCTGTGTTTTAGTGTCTTAAATTTGTCGTAAATAAATGGATAAATTAGAAGCATTCCACATTTCTGTAGAAATTAGAAATATAATTACTCCTCTGTATATCAATATGTGTTATTTTTATTATCCTATGTTGGTCTCAAATATAATTTGTTATGATTTCTAGCTAAAGTAAAAAACTGATGGCTTATGGATTTGTAATAATTACTCTAAAGCTAAAATCAGTATCTCTGGAAAATTTTCTTCAAAAGTCAATTGGTATTTGTTAGTTTGTTTGCCTATTTTCAAACTCCTCTAAGAAAGTACAACTAATTTGGCTAGATATTCAGAAAAAGTTCTTATTAAAATAAACTAATCCATGAGTACTTATTGTGGATTTTTTTAACTACTATGAGAAATAGTGAGACCAAAATCACTTTTGTGCAATGACTAAAATTTTCAGATGTTTTAAAGCAAAACAATATCTGCTCTTTTACTGTTTGTCATACAAAGTATTCTGCAAAAGCCCAAAGTATGAAAATAAGCAAAACTGATCTGCTTTATCTTGTTCTCCAAATCTTCCTCTTCTTTCCCACCAGCCAAATGCCCCAATATACACCTAATGAGCTCAGATCTCCAAAAAACATGGTATAGAAACATTTCATGGTTTTCCTCACAGGAGATCAAAATTACTTTCCTAGCTGATTTCTAGGGCATACTGGTCCTGCTAAAACTTCCAGCCTAGAATATTCCTACTCTTGTACCTCATCAAATTAGAACCTATTACCCAGTTCTTCTCAAATTCTGGCTAAAAGAAGTGACTTGAAAGAATATTATTGAACACTATAAAGTCAGTACTTTATTCTAAAATAGACTTTCCCTCTCATGTCTGTTAGCTTGTCACATTATGCAGGCTTGAATGATGCTGTGATGCTGAAAGCTATGCCACTGGTATTTCAGATACCATCAGGGCCACCCACGGTGTCAAGGTTATTGCTGAGCTTCCAGACTAAGACAGACTAGGGAGGAGGAGCTGTCAGCCCACTCCTGAAACAATTAGCCATTGAAAACCCTATGAATAGTAGAGAAACACTGTCAGAGTGCTGGAAAATGAGCCCCCAGGTTGGAAGGCACTCAAAAGACAACTGGGGAAGAATTGCCTCCTCAAAGTAGAGTCTACCTTAATGATGGGAATGGAGTAAAGCCTCTGGGACCTCCTTTTACTGATGTGTCATGACTCAAAATGAGAAGAAACATAATGGATCCATCACTAGGCTCAAATGTGAAATGATCACGTACATGGCATAGTATTAGGTAGTGTTTTGTTCTGTTGTAAATACGGTCGCTATGAGTCAGATCTGACTCAATGGTGCCTAACAACAGAAATATTTTGGATCAAGTGAGAGTACATGAAGTTCACATAAACAGATCACATTAGCTTACTCTTCATCAACATGCCTCTTCTGAACAGACAATAATCACCTTTCCCCAAGGTCACTATAAAAGAAAGCATTTGCTTTAATTTTTCTTTGTTAAAGGAATTGCCTATTAAACTAATGCTCATCATTTTTGTTTCCAAGAGATTAATCTCTTAAAACCAACACTAGGAAAAATTAACTCCCAAAGAACCAATCTTTCTTTCACTCTTAGATAACACTAACACAGATGATCGTATCTTCCTTATCATTGTGGATTTCACGAATCTCAGAACGAATGTGAAGCTCAATGATAACAGATATGTTCAATTCTTAGATGACATGCTTGAGTTCTTCTGCTCCACAGTGTCAATTTTTTTTACTGTTATTTATGTTTTTTGGTGGTGGTGGTAGTATTCTTATTTTTCAAATTACTGACACAACAAAAACTCTTCATTACTCATTAACTAGCACTATAATTATACTAGCTTGAATCTGTAAATCCAGCTAACAGTATTATAATGAAGGAAAGACTGCTCCATCATATCAATTAGTATTAGGTTTTGCTAGATGGCTCTTGATAATATCATTTCTTGCTTAACTTCAGAAATATTTCCAAGATCCCATAAAAATTATCAAAACTTGTTCTATTATAACACATATAAATTATCTCAGTAATCTGGAATGTAATTAGTCTAGATTTAGAAAGTTCACATTGGAGAACTATCTGTTCATTTCCTTTGCCCACTTGTATACTGGGTTACTGGTCGTCCTGGGATTTGCTTTCTTAAATTCTTTGTAAATTCTAGAAATTAGTCCTTGTTTGGATGTGTAGGATGTGAAGATTTTCTCCCACTCAGTAAGCTCTTCTTTAACTGTTGATTATTTCCTTTGCTGTATAGAAGCTTTTTAATTACACATAATCCTATTTGTCAGTCCTTGATGCCATTTCCTGGGCAGTTGGAGCTGTATTAAAGAAATACTATCCTATGCCTATGAGTTGGAGCATGTTTCCTATCTTTACTTCTAGTAGTTTTAGGTTTCTGGTTTTATGTTGAGGCCTCTTACCCATTTCCAGTTAATTTTCATGCAAATTGAGATATGAGTCTATTCTCATTTTTCTGCAGATAGATATCCAGTTTTCCAAACACCATTTGTTGAAGAGGCTAGCTTTTCTCCATTGAGAGTCCTTAGCCTCCTTGTCAAAGATCAGGTGGCCATAATTATGTGGGTGTACCTCTGGATCTTCAATTCTATTCCATTGGTCTTCAAGCCTAATTTTGTGCCAGTACCAAACTGTTTTTGCTACTATGCCTCTGAAGTATAAAGACAGGTATTGTGGTCATGCCCGGACTATCTTTGCAATTTAAGAAACACTTGAAAAAATGCTCAATATCCATAGCCATTACAGAAATGCAAATCAAAACAACCGAGGTTCCACCTAACCCAGTAAGAATGGCCAAAAATCAACAAGTAACAAATTCTGGGAAGGATGCAGAGAAAAAGGAATACTTACACTGCCCGTAGGACTAAATTAGTTCAATCACTGTAGAAATCAATATGGAGATACTTCAGAAAACTAAAAATAGAACTGCCATACAACCTAGCTATACTTCTCCTGGGAATATACCCAAAGGGAGACAAGTCATCATACACAGAGATACTTGTATCTCCATACTTAATAAAGCAACTTTCACAATTACAAGGATATAAAACCAACCAAGATGTCCATCAGCAGAAGAATGGATAAAAAATTGAGGTACATGTACACAATGGAATATTGTTAGGTGCCGTCGAGTCGGTATCCAACTCATAGTGACCTTCATAGGTTTTTCAATGGCTGAGTGCTTTGGGATTGCCTTGGGAGTGGATTGCCAGGCCCTTCTCCCATTTTTCCGGTGCCAGGAATTGAACTCTGGGCCTCAGAGACTGCAGCGCAGCGCTCTACCCACTGAGCTAAATCCCAGAGAATGAAATATCATTTGCAGCACAATGGATGGAACTGGAGAATGTCATCTTATGTGAACAAACACAGGCTCAAAAAGAGACCCTATGCTCTCATTCATATGTGGAAACTGAATCTTAAAGGAAAAAAGAAAACTATGCATAAGCAGATATATGAAAATGAACAATTAAACTTAGTTAAGAGGAGAAAATGCCTGCAGCCCCATGGCACTGTGGTGTTGGATCCTGTCAGATCTTGGAAACTAAGCAGGGTCAGAACTGGTTAGTACTTGGATGGGAACTTGGTCAGCCTGGGAATACCAGATACTGTAGGCTTGGGAGAAGGACCTGGCAACCCATTCCCAAAAATTAATCCACCATTGAAAACCCTATGAACAGCAGAGAAGCACTGACAATAGTGTTTTGCCTGTTGTATGTAGGGTTGTTATGAGTCAGATATCAACTTGATGGCACCTAAAAACAACAATGGAAAATATAAGCAGAGTAGAAAGGAGGAGAGAGGGCACTAGCAGAGGGAAGCAAAGCTTGTAGTGGAAGGGAACCACTGTAAAGGGATAAACAGGGAGAGGATTCTGTCAATATAAATGATGGGACTTCATGAGTACATGGGAAAAGTAGGGGCACATAACCCATAAATGCATATGAGTTTTACTATATTAATCAAAAGGCTTATAAACTTTGTAAGTTGAAGTGTAGCCAAAAGTGATGTAATAGTTGAACAGAAAAAGCAAATGCTGTATTACTATGTACCCCACCAATATTTATCAGTAAAGGGGAAAAAGAAAAAAGTTCACATCAGAACTTTAACAATATCCCAATATCTTGAGATTCAATTTCCTCTCACTTGTTGGTCTACCTTTTCCAGACTACAGATCATTTTCCTCTCTTAACAATCGTAAATCTAACCTCATAACTATCATTTATTCATTATGTACCAGACACTCTAAATATCTTACATGTCATGCCTCACTGAGTCATCACAACCAGTATTACTCAACTTTAGGCATGAGAATATGGTAGCTAAGTCAAGTTAAACATCTGATGCAGGTCACATATAAGTAGTAAGTGATAGAAACCACAATTTGTTTTTTATTGTTTTGCTTTACAGTGCTGAGGACTACACCTGAGGTCTCCGGCATGTGAGGCAATGGATCTGCCACTGAGTTATACCTCCAGCCCTACAAAACCACTGTTTGAACCCAGAGGGTCTAGCTCCAGGGTTTAAACTCCCTGTCACTCCTATTCTGTAGTGCTTCTTTTAAATAGGATATTCTGCTATAAGAGATGAAGCAAAATACTAATAAGAAAGCCCTGCGAGGATGACTTACTATATTTTGAAAGAAAAGATACCAGCAAAAGTTTTGAAAATAATTTTAATGGCTTCCAAAGTAGGTCAGCATTTCATTTTCTTTAGCTGTCTTACGTGTGAGTCTGTTTGAAGATAAGAATGGGGAGGACATTCTTAAGTTTCTTTCTTGTTCTGTCACTGTAAATTTTTATACTTCTGGATAAAAAGAGTTTTATGCAAATGATGGACAATTTTCTAAGCTTCTGTTTCATTAATTCCAGTCCTGTGTAACTTTAGGGAATAAGTAAGTGTAGCTACTATACCAGATTATGAAATATTATTACCATTCAGATACCATTTTTGTATAAGGGGCTGCAACAAAAACGAAAGGCAATAGGGAGGAGGAGGGACACACTCAAGAGATAAAATTCTTTTGAACATATTCTCTGTAACCAGGGAAAATGTACCAGCACCCAAAGGAATATGGGAAACTTTACACTACATTTAAGCACAAGCACATTTTCAACTTCTTAATTTAAAAAAGGAAAGGACGGCATTAAAATGCACATAGGAATAAACAGGCCATTTATTTACTTCTCCTAATTAACATCTCTTGAGATCTCCAGAGTCTCTTAACATCTCCAGGGCCTCTCTCAAAGGATGTTCTCCTGGCAGGAGAACCAGGAATTCAAAAACTTGCTGAGTCCAGAGGGAGAAATGTCAGAGAAGAAAAGACACCCTAAAAACAAACATGTTAATTAAAAACATGATATAAACACCACCATCTTACACCTCCACCCACCATCCCAAGGAGGCCATGGGAAATAGTCACTCTGCTTAAGATGTTTAAAAGGCCAAATTAGTATGAATCCTCCAGAAACAGTTAACATTTGCTCCACATAGTCATTACTTTCAAGAAATGTAATTCATAAACTAGAGCGAAAAGAGCCTGAGCAGAACTCCAGTTACTCTGATTTAAAATATGAGTTTCAATGAGTGTCAGCCCCAAAAGAGGGTATAGAAATTTCCTTGTCTACTTCCAGTAGTGCCTGCAGGCATAGCCATCCGATCTTGTCGGAGGAAGCTAAGCAATGTTGCGCCTGATTAGTACTTGGATAGGAGACCACCTGGGAACACCAGGTGCTATAGGCTTGGGAGAAGGACCTGGCAACCCACTCCCAAAATCAGTCTGCCATTGAAAACCTTATGAACAGCAGAGAAGCACTGGAAAATAGTGTTTCCCCTGTTGCACATGTGGTCACTATGAGTCAGATATCGATTCTATAGCACCTAACAACAACAACAACAACTTCCAGTAGTGTCTGCCAAGAACAACGTAATACTGATAGGACTTCTCAAAGAGGAAATGGTCAAGGTTGAGAGAGGAAAGGAAGTCAAACTGCAGAAGAGGTTGAGTGAGGCTGTTATTTGAGTATCCAGCAGGCCTGGTCTTAACTATAACATGATTCTTTCAAGTTGAAAACTCAAAGTTTGGAAAAGGAGAAAAGAATAAGAAAGGGAAAGGAAGAATCAACAAAGGAGGACAGGGAAAAATAGAGTAGAAAGAAAACAGAAGTTGAACATTGAACAAATTAAGTCAAAGGAAAATATTTTTAAAGTATCATTTTGGATTTTCCTTTAGTTTTCCTTATAAAATAAATTTATATTTTAAACGCAGAAGCAATATTATGAGTTTAGTATAGTGTTTAAAGTATAGTGTTCTGAGCCATGTGAAAAAGTTGAACCTTTGTCCAGGCTTAGCTGTTAAGGTTTGACAAGCTACTTAATTGTGCTAAATCTTGGTTTCCTCATCTGTAAAATGCTAGTAGTGAAAGCAACCAAATGATTACTATTTTTCCATAAATGTGTTTTACAGTCTTTTTTGCTCTTAGTTTTTGAGAAAGGGTCTCTCATGTACACTCAGGGTGGCCTTGAACCTGCAATCCTCCTACCTCAACCTCCCAAGTGCTGGGGATCACAGGCATGTGCCACCACAGCTGGCATAAATCTCAATTTATGTACACATATTTATGACACAAATAATAGTAAGTCACCTATAATTTTATCTATGTAAAACAATTTAACTATTATCATATCAATGGAATTTTCATTTTTCTGAGACCTCATAACACTTTCAATGACTGCAAAAATTGTCAAGTAAATACATCATGTCCTACATCTTTGCAGTTTTTCCCATATCTTGGATTATTCCTGTAGTTGAGAAGAGCTTCCCTAAAAACCAGCACTGACTTGACAAAGGCCATAGCTCTGCCCTCCCCTTTTAGCCACAAGAAAAGAAAGAAATCCAGTTCTGGCCTATTAATCACAGGTGTCTGATTTAGCTGGTGTTACTGTTTACCACCATCTATAATGCATGTTTCAGTTTATGACATTTTCTAATCCTTACAGAGTTTCTTATGCTTTCTAAAAATTATCTTAACTGAATTCCACATTCCAGATCAATAGTTACTTCATGAACTTTCCTAACACTCTAACCTTGCTTAACAGATAAACATACCTGCACAAGCATTGTAAAGATGGGATTTCTCTAGAGAACTATTTCCGCCCCTATCTGCAATCACGAGGCTGTGCAATCAATATGAAATGAGAAACTGCAGCCCAGTGTATTCAGCCAAAATTCAACTATGAGAGGTTTGTTCATGGCAGCTTGTATATTATCTAATCGAGAGCTTTATGACAACTTTTTCCATTGTGGTTTGTGATAAATGCAATCAATCAACGTATATACACAGATTGATCATCTAACTACCTTGAATTGTCTGGATGGTTGAATGAAGTACAAAGAGAAAAAGAACTATAATCAATGAAATTGGAAATGCTGGATGGAAAACAGATTTAGATGATTTAAATATGCAGGTGTGAAACATGACTTCCTATCTATTCTTCACTGTCCTTCAATGCTTGCTGTATCAACTTTAAGCCAAAAGTTCACTTGATATTTTAAAAGAAGCTGTCATTTTTCATGCTAATATCTACTACTTCATATTACAAACATTCATCTACAAAGATTACATCTACTTTCTGTCATATATAAATCTCAAACTAATAACTTCGTGGGTAAATAGCACTGGGAGCATATTATTCTGGGTTTAACCACAAGCTTTTGAAAGGTCATAATATATGAGAAATAATTCAAACAATATAAAAAACTATATTCTAAAATTATAAAATGTCATGCCCACCTGGACTTTTCATAGATTATTCTAAAGAAAAGAACCTGGCAGCCCACTCCCAAAGCATTCTCAAAGGACAATCAGCCATTAAAAATGTTATGAGGGTCACTATACATCAGACCCAACTCAAAGGCACCTAACAATTCTAAAGAATTTCAAGTGACTTAATGAGATAGGTATAATCCTATTTTATAGATGAAAGATGACTAAAATATAAAATGTGGGCTTAACATCTAAATGAATTTTTTTGCAATAGGAAAAAATATGAAATGAATATACAATTCAATTTTTCAGCTATTATGAATGGAAGATATAATCAGAGCCCCACATTATCTACATAATTTATGATACAAATGCCAAATATTTTGAAAGAATATAGTATAATAGAAAATATCCAGGACTTAGAATTAGGAGATCTGAGTTTTCTTTGTGAATCCAATAATTTAACAGTATGACTTACTCAAGTTCAAAGACAACCTGTGTCACATTCTTCTTGGTAACATGGCACTATAACTAGATGCCTGAATTGTGTAATACCTAAATGTTTATGAAAGCATATGATAAATTATTAAGCAATCTATAGGTCCTAATTATGAATCATGTTTGAGTTTTCCACATTCCAATTATCATTTCTACTTTACAAAATTTTTTCTATATCTTGTCACTGTCCAGCTCCAAACAGATGGTTTACAAATTCAGTACAATTTTCCCTTGTTCTTCAATTCCTGTGATCTAGCTGAAGATTGAGACTATAGTATCATCCATGCAGTATATGTTTTCTATAGACTTGGAAGTTGTAGATTCTTTCTATAGATGTTCAGAGGCACTAGACACAGAGATAATCAAGACAATATATTTCTTCCAAGGCTTCCCCCATCTTATGAAGGCATTATCTAAATAATCATATACTTATCTAAAAATCTAAAAATCCATGATATGCAAGTGAGAACAATGGGTGAAAAAAAAAAAAACTTTGTGTAGAGGTTGTAGAAAGCATCACAAAGAGGAGCTTTGAAGTACAAATCCCTAATGCTCTCATTCATGGTAGCCTTGTCCTACAGTGTCAGAATATTTTATAATTAGGTATAATTATATGAACTCATACAATCTGTTTTTAAGATAAAAGTTCTTGAAGCTTCAATCTCTTGAAAGCACATATTTTGTTTTGATGTTTGATATAGATCTCCCTGTGTAGCCTAGGATAGCCTGGAACTTCCTATGCAGCCCAGGCTGGCCTAGAACTTGCATGGATCCTTCTGCCTCACCCTCTCAAGTGCTAGGATTACAGGTGTGTGCCACCATGCCCAGGTAAAGCACACATTTTTATTTTGAGACAGTGTCTCACTATGTTTGTGCAGGGTGACTCTGGCATTGAGCCTGGGATACTCCTGCCTGGCCATCTCAAGTTACTTGGACTACATGGTGCCTAGCTTGTCATTAACACTTGAATAGGCACAAAATAGCTATTTCTAAAAGAAATAGATTTGATGTGGAGAATATGCAAAGCCAAATAGCAACATTAAATTAATAAATGAAGTATTTATTAGAAAATCAAAATGGAAGAACATGCTGTTTTTTTTTTTTTCAGGCTTAAAGAATTGAGGAAACAATTCAAGCCTGGAGTGGCAATAGTGAAGGATTCTATAGGGAAAATATTAACCAACACAGGAAACATCAAAAGATAGGAGGAATACACAGAGTCATTATACCAAAAAGAATTGGGGGATAACCAACTATTTCAGGAGATTGCATATGATCAAGAACCAATGGTACTGAAAGAAGTGGAAGCTGCCTTGAAGGAACTGGTAAAACACAAGGTTCCAGGAATTGATGGAATAACAACTGAGATGATTCAACAAACAGATGCACCACTGGACGTGTTAACTTATTTATGCCAAGAGATTTGGAAAACAGCTACCTGACCAACCAACTGAAAGAGATCCATACTTGTGTCTGTTCTCAAGAAAGGGGATCCAACTGAATGCAAAAATTTTCAAATGATATCATTAATATCACACAAAATTTTACTAAAGGTCATTCACAAATGACAGCAGAGTATATTGACAGGGAATTGACAGAAAGTGAAGCTAGATATAGAAGGGGGCACAGAACCAAGGACATCATTGCTGGTGTCTGATGGATATTAGCCGAAAGCAGAGAATACCAGAAAGATGTCTATGTTTTGTTAACTATGCAAAGGAATTTGACTGTGTGTTTTTAGGTGCCAAAGAGTTGGGTCAGACTCAGAGACCCTATGTACAGGAGATCATAACACTCCCTGATTCTGTGCCAAGCACATGATCTTATTGATGTTTAAGTCCATTGCTGCAGACACTGTCAACCCATTTAGTGGAGGGTTTTCCTTTTCTTTGCTGACCCGCCACTCTCCCAAACATGATGTCTGTCTCCAGGGATTGGACTACATGACCAAAATACTTGACATAGTCTAGCCATCCTTGCTTCCAAGGAGCACTCTGGTTGTACTTATTCCAGGACAGATCTATTGGTTCCTCTGGCATTCTATGGCATATTCAATATTCATCTCCAGCACCACAATTCAAAAGCATCAATTCTTCTACTGTCTCCCTTGTTCAGTGTCCAGCTTTCACAACCATATAATGCAACTGAAAATACTATACCATGAGTCAGGCACACCTTCTTCAATGTGACTGTGTAGATCACAACAAATTATGGATAATATTGTGAGGAATGAGAGTACCAGAGCAATTAGTTATACTCATAAGGAGTCGCCTGTGGCCATACCACTGTGGTGTCTAATCCCATCAGATCTCAGAGGATAAGCAGGGTTGGACCTGGTTAGTACTTGGATGGGAGGTCTCCTGGGAATACCAAGTGCTCAAGGCTTGGGAGAAGGACCTGGAATTCCACTCACAAAAAACAATCTGCCATTGAAAACTCTAAGAATAGCAGAGAAGTATGACAATAGTGTTTCACTTGTACATAAGGTCTCTATGAGTTGGACAATAACTCAAGGGCACCTAACAACACAACAACAACATAAGGAATCTGTACAGGGATTAGGAGGCAGTCATTTGAACAGAACAAGGAAACAGTACCCAATTTAAAATCATGAAAGGTGTTTGTCAGAGCTGTATCCTTTTACCATACCTCCTCAATCTCTATGCTGATCAAATAATTGGAGAAACATTGGACTTTATGAAGAAGAATGTGGCATCATGATTGGAGGCAAACTCATTAACAACCTGCATTATGCAGATGACACAACTTTACTTGCCAAAAGTGAAGAGGATTTGAGACATTTACTGATGAAGATCGAAGAACACAGTCTTCAGCATGGACTGCACTTCAACATTAAGTAAACAAAAATATAACTGGGTCAGTAGGCAACTTCATAATAAGCGGAAAAAGTATTGAGGTTGTCTAAGATTTTACTTTACTTGGTTCTATTCTACAATCAACACCCATAGAAACGGCAGTCAAGAAATGAAAAAACATATTCCATTGGGAAAAGCTGTTGCAAAAGACCTCTTTAAAGTGTTGAAAATTAAAGATGTCACAATGAAGAGGAAGATACACCTGACTCATGCCATGGTATTTTCAGTTGCATCATATGGTTGTGAAAGCTAGACACTGAGCAAGGGAGACAGGAAAAGAATTGATGCCTTTGAATTATGGTGCTGGAGATGAACATTGAATATACCACGGACTGCCAGAAGAACTAATAGATCCATCTCAGAAGAAGTACAACCAGAGTGCTTCTTGGAAGCAAGGATGTCTAGATTGTCTCTTATGTATTTTGGATGTGTTGTCAGGAGGGACTAATCGCTGGAGAAGGACATCATGTTTGGGAGAGTGGCAGGTCAAGGAAAAAAAAAGGAGACCCTCTACCAGATGGATTGATACAGTGGATATAACAATGGGCTTAAACATAAAAGAGATCATGTGCCCGGCACAGAATCAAGAAGTGTTTCATTCTGTTGTACATAGGGTTGCTATGAGTTAGACTTGACTCCATGGCACCTAACATTACATATTAAATTTTTTTTCAAATGCTGGGGATATAGCAATGAACAAAATCACAAACTACTCTGCCCTCATAGAACTTATATCCTAATGTGGAAAATGGACAAGAAAGAACATAAGGGAACAGTTTAAGTGCTAAGGAGGCAAAATGAAAGAGAAGGGGAAAGGGAGGGCCAAAATGGAGAATTGGCAGCTTTCCTGAAAAAGTGCCACCTTAGCAAAGAGTGAGTGATTGCTGCACAAATCTAGGAGAAATGCACTCATTTGAAGGCAGGAAAAACAGCAAGGTCCAAACCTGAGGCAAGAGAATTCCTTGAAAGCAGCTGAGTGTGCCTCACATGGAATGAGCCTGGAAGACAGTGGAGTTGAAGAGGAGTTCAGAAAGATGGTTTGACAGGGGGTGGGTTCTTCACCAAATGAAACCCATGGGCCTCAGCGAGGACACTAGCTCTTACTTGAAGTGATGTGGAAATCAATGGAAGTTTTGAGAAGAAAACTCATTATCTGGCTTACATTCAACAGAGTCACTCCAGGGTGAAGAAAAGCAGCAAGGTCATGAAGAGGTCGTTAGGGGACTGTCATTAATAATCTGAGCTGGAAATGAACGTGACTGGGACCAGGGGGTCTGTTTACAGGGAAAGGGTCAAGTGGTGATCAAAGTCAAGATATGTGTTTAAAATAGTATTTGAGGAGTGCAAAATAGACCAGAGTCAAAGACAGAGCCCAAGCATTTTGAAAGACAGAACCAGTTTCATGAAACATGAGTTTCTTAGAGTTCCGCAAATGAAAATGCAGGTGGTAACTTCTGCCCTACAGGGAAGACTAGTGGCTAAGATCTAAACACAATACAGGAACCAAAATGGGGAAAAAAAGATCCTTTGATTGCAACTTGAAAATTATATCAAGAAGAAAAGGGAGGGTATGCTCAGAGTTTGATAGCATGTCCCCAACAAGAGGGGATGTAACAAGATGCTTAGCTCTAGATGAGAAAGACTAGGAGGGTATGATGGGATGGGCAACACAGGGATCAGCGTGTGGAGAAGGGTGGAAGGGAGGAACATTCCAGATCCATCAAAGAAGTGAATGCTTGGAGTTCCCTGTGACTAGTGCACAGTATTGCTTGGTAGTAAGGGCAGAAAGAAACTCAGTCCTCATCCTTGGGGATGCCATTGAAAACTCTATGAACAGCAGAGAAGCACTGACATAGTGCCTGGCAACACATGTCGGGGCGTGTTTCGTGCTGTTAAGACATAGGGTCACTACAGGCTGGACCTGACTCCAGGGTGACTAACAATAACAATGTGTATCCATAACCCTATTTATCTTGTGACTGTGAGAGAATCATCCATTTTTCATTAAGAAAGAATCTGGAAAGAGTTGTCATCACAACCAAGTAACTTCACACCTTCCTTAGTATTCTCGTTACTGAGTGCCTGTAAGAGAGCAACAATAGGGGCTAGGGATGCAGCTCAATCACAGAGCTCGTCCCTAGCATGTGCAAGCCTCTGGGTTCAATACCCCTGTACCTCCAAAAAGAGACAGAGAAAGAAGGAAACCTTTGACATGAAAAAAAAAAAAATCAACTCCCATTTCCTGTAGCCACCATCATTTATGTTTTTTAAAAAAGGGGGGGGGCACCGCTGGGAATATAGCTTAGCAGTAGAGCACTTGCCTAGCATGCATAAGACCCTGGGGGTTCAAGCCCCAGCACCACCAAAAAAATGCAACAATGAAGATACTTTCAAAGCATGAGAGAATTGAGTACCGTATCGCACACTCCACAACTCCCCATACAAAAGTATATGTTTCACTTTAACAATAAACAAATGGGAAAAGGTTCTATTGTTCTATCTTTATACACACACACACACACACACACACACACACACGTTGCAGTCTTCAGGCACCTACAATATACTAATTCTCAATATTTGATCATGTAGTCCCCATAGCAACCATACATCAGTCCTTTGAAGAGCACATAAGAACATTCTGGCTGGAAACATTCTTTGACCACAGAGAAAAAAAACTAATGCAAAGGCAAACCCTAGTCACCCAAGATGGCATGGTTTTAAAGGTCCCAAGTTTCTTCTTTGACAGTACCAATGCTAGCTAGGCACAGTCCGGTTGCTAAGGAAATCTTGAATTCCAAGTGGAGCTGGGAGCCAGGGGCGGGGCGGCCCGCTGCGCTCAGCTCCCCGCAGCGCCTGAGATTGCCTATTGATTTCCGCGCCTCCCAGCCTGCGCCCACATCAAGGTAGGTCAAGAATGAGTTCTTACCAAGCGCTGGCTATGCTCTTTTGGGCAATCGCATTTCCCAACAAACACAGCCTAGTGCGTTTTCACAGACTCTTTCTTGTCTTTTGGAATTCAAACACACATGAATAGAGCCAAGTTTCCATACACTTCCACTTCAGATAATTGCTAAAAATCCCTTCGCACCAGTCTTTGATATTGTTCAGGAGCAACTGTCCTAAAGAATGCGAATATCTCCTTCTATGTTACCTCAAATGTCAAACGAATTTATTATTCATAAAGTAGTAGCAAAAAAAATGAAGTAAACTAATCTTGACTCTAAAATTGCTAGAAAAGCAGCATCTACAATTTACCAGTAAGCTTTGACCAGTCACAGATGGACATGTGGGAGTTCTTTATTAAGTCTAGAATCTACCCAATTAACCAAATTGAAAAGAGAATTTCAATGGTCCTGCCGACCCCATAACTGTAATCCCAGCATTCTGGAGGCACAGAGGCTGGAGGATCGCTAGAGGCAGCTTGTGTAAATTACTGAGACTCTACCTCAAGATTATTGTCAGTGCTTCTCTGCTGTTCATAGGGTTTTCAATGGCAGATTGATTTTTGGGAGGGGGTTGCCAGGTCCTTCTCCCAAGCCTACAGCTTCTGGTGTTCCCAGGCGGTCTCCCATCCAGGTACTAACCAGGCCCCACCCTGCTTAGCTTCTGAGATCTGACGGGATCGGATGCCACAGGGCTGCCACAGGGCTATAGCTGCATTTGATTGTGTGGATCACAACAAATTATGGATAACACTTCGGAAAATGGGAATACCAGAACACCTAATTGTGCTCATGAGAAATCTGTACATGAACCAGGAGGCAGTTGTTCGAATAGAACAAGGAAACACTGAGTGGTTTAAAGTTGAGAAAGGTGTGCGTCAGGGCTGTATACTTTCACCCTATCTCTTCAATT
>VMDO01029234.1:0-22876 GCA_007922755.1 Pedetes capensis | reverse complement strand
AGTCAATGACATAAATAATGAAGAATCTCCCTACAGATATATTTTCAATACCTGCTGTCTTTTGCTTTACTAGTTTGTTAAGAGGGGAATAAACCAAGGGTCTAGTAAATAGACAGTGAGAAACTGTCTTTGCTTTGATGCAGGTAGAGGACTGGATAAGATAAAAGGTCTGGATCCTGATTTCTTTTGGTATCCTCTAACTTGGGGTTTGATCAGGGGAAACAAATGCTGCTCTAACATATTTCAAGCAGGCAGGGATTTAAAAGAGAGATTAGAGACATGAAACTGTCAGAAGGCTGAGGGAATTAAGGTCAGGGAAGCCAATACTGGATTATTACCAGAAAATCTCTGGATAAGTCACAACAATACTGTTAAGGACATGACAAATTACAAAAACAGCAGGGAAATACCCCGAGTGATTTTAGGTAAGCACCCTAAGCAGGTGATTTGTAGGAGGGTGCAGGAAAACCATGGTAAAGTCCTCTAGTGTATAAATGCCAAAGTCCACAAGACTTTCCAACTCTTGGAACAATACTGAGAGAAATGTTCTACTTCTCTTCCACCTTCCCAATCTTGCATGTGGAAACTGAATCACAATCCTAATGAATGAATCCGGAAAACAGTTTCCAGTTTTCCAGCCTTTGAAAAAGTGGGGGCAAGGTTAGAAAAGCAGGAATAGGGCTAATTATCAACATATAATATGAGTAAAACTTGCTTAAACAAGGTTAATGATTACTGAGATCGAAAAGACTATTTTAGTGTTAGAAGTCTCTCTGCTCTATGTTTAGTTTACATAACTAGCTGAAGATATAGGACTGATCCTTATCTATGCCAACAATGTCCTAATATATTTTAAATATAAGATAATTTTAAGTTACATTCTATCAAATATTTATATTGACAGTATAAATGCGTGCTTCAAATGATTAAAATAGCCTGTAAGTTATTTTTATTTAAGACCAATGAAACCTTTATAATGTTCGTGAGGAAATAATTTTTTGAATGTATTGTTGTTAGTGTGTTTTAGTTATAACTTTTCAGGAAAAAATCTCATTATAAAATTAAAAAACTAAAACACATTCAAAAGAACACTAGTAGTATATAAATGACTATGATATGAGGAAACTGATTTATGCAATTATTGAGCAGAACTTGATGTTAGAATTCCGAAATCAAGTGGTTCACAGTTCCATTGCCTTAGGACTAATGGATAGGTTTAGAGTTTAGAAAAAACAAAAACAAAAACAGAAAACAGTGAATAAAGACTAGGAGCAATACTAGGCTGGTGGCCTTACTAAGAACAGTATACAAGTCTGATGTGATGACCCATGCCTGTAATCCCAGAATTTGTGAGGCTGAGGCAGGAAGATTGATGTGAATTCAAGACCAACCTGGTCTACATGGTGAGTCCTGGGCTACATGAGAAAAAAGGCCTTCTGAGAGTCAGGTGTTAGATACTTACTTCTGCTAGTTAAGGATTGGTAACCTATGCCTCATTCAAGCAAAATTTATTAAACTGTTAGATCATACATCTGGGAGAAGGACCTGGCAATCCATTCCCAAAGCAATCCTGAAACAATCAGCCATGGAAAACCCTATGAGGGTTGCTATGGTTGGCATCTGAATCGATGGCACCTAACAATAGCACAACAGATTACACATCTAGTAGAACATTTAGAGCTTCTACAGTGCCTTGCTTACGATAAAGAGAATCTTCTTAGGACATGGAAAAATACAGTACAGTTATATTCTCAAAACGAATCTAACCTACACAAGAAATTGTTAAACGAAACTGAAAATTTCTAAACAGGAAAGTCTTGATCATTGGCAGTTCAGAGAGTTAATGGGATTGCACACAAAATGCTTTCATATTCATAATTCCATTAGCAGGAGAAATGGTTTTTTTGTTTGGAATCCATTTAGGCAGCACAATTAGCTAAAAAAAGAAAATTTTGAAGACTGTGCTTTTTTAAAAGCAATAAGAAGTTTATAGATATATTGTGGTTCAGACCTCTGTGGGAACCAATTCAAATGGCTTGGTGTAAATGAGAAAATCTCTGAGCAATATATTAGCTAAATTAGGAATGTACTTCCAAATAATGGCCCCCCCAAAAGTGAATTAGTCACCTGAGAGATGGTGGATGCCTGATGAGAAGAAACTTGGATAGTACAATGAGTGGAGATTGGGTATGAAACACATTATCCTTGGACGTTCATTTAGAGATACTTATCAACGTCTTCCTGAAGAAGAAATGAAGGTTTATATCAGAACTCGTTGTACGATGCCTTTATGTTTGGTGTTCATATTTATATTTCTGTCTAATATAATAATAGCTTTATAAAATGTAGGCTCAATTATCCTCATTCAACAAAGGCAAGAGTTTAAAAATCAATCTTTTTTGAGACACATGGTGAGAACAGATTCTACCTATTTGCTACTGTTTCATGATTCTGATGACCAAACGAGATGAAACATAGAATACTGCAACAATTGTGCTCACTTCACTTGGTCATGATATTATTATTGTGGGGCAGGAGTTTAAATCAGTTGGTAGAGTGCTACTTTGCATTCTCTGAAGCCCTGGGTTCAATGGGAGATGGAGGTGGCAATTGACTCCCAAAGCAATACCGAAAATCAATCAGCCACTAAAAACCCTACATAGGGTTATTTTATGAGTCAGACCAACTCGACAGCACTAACAACAACATGATTGTCCTCAGCCATTTGTGATCCAGCTTGTTTGATAAGTTTCTTTTGGCAGAGTTAAAGATAAATCTCTATATAAAAAATGTTACTAGAGCAAAACTGCATCCTCTAAAGTTAAAAAAAAATTGTTTGTAATATTGTAGTGGAAAGCTTGAGATTTTCTCATTTGTTAACTTTTCACCCAGAAAATCAATATCTTTCAAAACACAATCATTTTTCATGGATTGATGCATGCTAAATAGCAATTTTCTGAGTAATATTATTTTCAAATCCTCATTTCACTGAATAAAGATAAATAGGTAGACTGAAATATAAATTGCCTTATGTCATTTCTCAGAATGAAGCAATTTATATATGATATATGAATCATCTGAAAATATTCTATAAAAATCAAAGTTTATTAATTTTGGATTCTTCTAAATCTTCTTTTTGAGTAAGGACTTTTTGTAGTGTGTAACAATAATTTTGACTTTAATGTAGAATATATTAGTAGATGCTACTTATTTAATTTTACATATAGGTACATGCCACACACACAATTCTGTTTCATATAATATTTAAAAGACTATTATCAAGAACAAGGAGAAGATATGAGAAAGACATTTTGTAGTTAATTTTTACATTCATTTTTGCAATTCATTAAAAAATGTGAAACAGTTTGAATTGTTGTTGTTGTTAGGTGCCATCAAGTTGTGTCCAACTCATAGTGACCCTCATAGAGTTTTCAACTGCTGACTGTTTCAGGATTGTCTCTAGAGTGGATAGCCATGTCCTTCTCCCATTTTTGTGGTGCTGGGAATCTAACTCAGGACCTCAGAGACTACAAAGCAGTGCTCTATGAACTGAGCGAAACCCCCGAACCAACAGTTTGAATAGTAAAGCTCACAATAAAAAGCTGTATTATCAATACAGTTACTCATAGACAAAATAGAGATTCATTCATAGCAGGACTCCCTAGTATGTGAAAAGATCACCATTTTCCAACACCAATTCCGTAAAATACTCATCTGTATTTATATATGTGTCTATGAAACCTTATAGTCAGGTTTCCAATAATAATTGTGAATTGTGTGAAAGCATATTCACTATGACTTTTCTAAAATACTTAATCTAATTTTTAGTTTAATAATTCATCAAATAAGTAGAAAATATGAATAAATATCTAGACATATATGAATGCTATATTAACAATATATATCAAGTAACAAATACAAAAAATCTATACTCAAATATGAAATGGCTCCTATTCAATGACTTAAAATGAACTTGTGTTATGCAGTTTAAATATTTTATAGTAGAAAATTTTCAGGATAATTTGTCTTATTGATTTAAAAATAATGTTAAGGAGGAAGTGTTGACAGTGTCTGTTTTTTCTGTTTTTTTTTTCTTTCTTTCTTTTCTCTCAATTTCTTAACATAGGATACCTACCATCTCCCCATTTTGGGACAATCTGCTATGAGCAATCCTTATACTGACAGAAGCTATCATCAATTTCTCCAGGAGCTCTAACTGTAACTGATTTTAATGGTTTCTGCCTAATGGTTCTATTTTTTAAAATATAAATATATGTATGATTACAAGAATCACACTCTACACCAAGCATTTCGCAGGTAATGCACAAATAGCTTATGCACCCACTACATTCCTAGGATTCTGGGACATAGCATAGAGTTGAGTTTGTGCTGCACTATAGTGGACTACATACACTATTCACCTGCTTAATGGTAAAACACTTACCCTTAGTATATCCATATACCTTTTATAAATTATACACTACTATTTTTATTTCTAATGTATTTCTAATGTATCATTTATATTTCTAATGTATTTGTGTTTCTAATGTACCATTTTCTTAAAAAAAAAATTGGCAGCACAGGAGCTCATGCCTATTACCCAAGCTACTTGAGAGGTGGAAGCAAGAAAATCACAGGCTAGAGGGAAGAGGAATCCTATGTAGTTTAGTAAGACCCCATTTCAAGGTAAAATATCAAAATTAGGCTCATGGTGCAGCCCAGTGGTAGAGCACTTGCAAAGTATGTACAAAGCCCTGGGTTCAACCCCCAAGAACAAAAAAATAGAGCAAGGAAATATATTAAAATATAGAATGAATATAAATTAAATAATCAAAAGCATTCCTAATTTTAATTATTAAGAAGACATGAACAATAACAATATTATAGCTGAATGTTTTATGTATTTGCAATTTTTATTTAATACTTAATGATAAAGTGATTGGAAATCTTGGTTCTAAGCTATGTCTGTTTCTGTACTTTATTTTAGTAGTTGATGCACCTGAAGAAAATACTTTTTAAAGGTATATAGGACTAAAAACCTATCAAAGTATAGCATTGGTGTAATTTATTAAAAAAGGATACACATTTGTTTTCAATTTTAAAAGCATGCAATTATTTTTGGAAATATGTAAGTTTTCAACTTTTTTGTTCTCAGATTTTTATATGTTTTTTATAATGCTAAAGAATTTTTCTAGTTCTAAAGGATGCTTTGAAAAATCCACTAAGCCTCTCCATTTAAAATTCTATTTTCAGGTTCTTTAACAATGTAGAATTGAGAGATTCAGAAATGACTCATTTTCATTATCCAAACTAAAAATGATCTTAAAATGTTTTAAGATGGTCTCTGTCTCCATAGCAAAAATTTTCTTTCACTCATTCTTGTTGAAAAAAATTACTTTTGAAAGAGAAACCAAATTTTAAAAATAGAATTAATCTTGCAAAGTGAAACAAATCTGATCAGAAAAGCTACATATTATATAATTCCATTCATATGGCTTTCTATAAAAAGTAAAGCTTATAACAGAAAACACAGATCAGTGACTGCAAGGGATAGAGCTGTGAGTGAAGGATTAACTATGAAAGAGACATACAAAAATGTTAGGATGAAAAACTATTTTATATGATACTGTTCTTGTGGATATACAACTCTGCCTTTTCCAAAAGCACAATGAGTGAAACTAACTGTATGAAAATTGAAAAATCATCAGCCATGTCAAAACTCCCATCATAGAAGGCTGACTGCAGAATATGTGTTACACATGAATGAAGGAGCAAATCTAAGTAAACATAGAAAGTGTTGTTATGACTGGCTTCTGTAAGATGAAAGACAAAAAAGAATTCTATAAAAAACTGTATTCTATTTGGTAAATTCATCTCACATTGGAGTATGTTTTACCAATTCTGAAACTACTTTACATGCAAGTGACACTCAAGAAACAAATAAATAAATGCAAATAATGGCTGCCAAGTTTCTCACTGAGAAAGTAAGTTATAAGTAAACTGAGTAGTACTAAAATATTGTAATGTCAGACTAGAGTCATAACTAACAATATGAACTCATTTAATAGTTATTCTATGGATCAGAGATACAAAAATAATTATAGACATGGATACATACTTATGAGAGACCATTCATTTACGCCCTAGTTCTATCTGTGGAGAGATCTTAGAATCAGTGTCTCCTCAGTAGAAATGAGCATATCTAATCACTGATCTTATTTTGTAATGGCCATTCTCCAATACTAGGACCAGTGCTCCCAGGACAAATGGCTGATTTTATGGCTGTGGCAGGAAAAACACTACAGGAGACTGGGGCACATCTAAATGACACAGGAGCCAATATGAGAAATTTTCCAACAGCTTAAGCTGAACAAATTTGTTTTGTGAAATAACTAATGGTATACTGAATTATAACCCAAAGAATAAAATAAATATCCATAAATCAACATTGTTACAAATAAATGATGAAATAATAACTTAGGGAAAAGGGACAAGTTTTTCAACAGAAAAATTCCAAATAATTAATATAGAATGAATGAAAGAAGTAGAAGATCACAGTAGTAATTGCTGCTCTTATGCAAGATCTATGGATGAATCCTGAAACTAGTGAATGAAACTTTAAGAATATTTGCATGCCCCCAAAGTATCTCTCCTAAAATATTATTAATAATCATTGATTTAATTCATGGTGGTTTTAACACATGTTCACAAATTCTTTGATATTCCTCCCTGTAGGAGTGTGGGCTGGATCCAGTGACTTCTAATGAATGCAGGTTAAAAATGGAAAAATAGAACTTTGCAATGGAGACATCTAGCAGAGACTACCTTCACCAAACAATCAAAGTTAACATTGCTAGCAATAAATTATGTTGATATCAAATAGCCTCTAATTTGAAGAAAATGATATTTCACTATAATTCATACCTTCAGTTGAATCATCAGAAAATATCAGCCAAACCTAGAGGGACATTTTACAATCACTTGACTAGGACTCCCAAAACTGTTCTAGTCAGGAAAACAGAGGCTAAGAAACTGTCACAGATGAGAGGATTACAGGAGATTAAGGAAACAATAACTAAATGCAATGTGGTATCCTGGATTAGATTCTGCAACATAAAAAATAAATAGTGAAAAAAAACTTGCAAGATCAAAATAAAGTGTATATTTTAGTTAAGAATGTTGTGTCAATGTTAACATTTATCTTTTGATAAATATATACAATGATGGTGTAAAATGGTGTTATAGTCTGAATCTTTAATGTCCCGGAAAGGCCCAAATACTAAAAGCTTAATTCCTGGCCTCTGGCCTTTTGGGGAAATGGTAGGACCTTTAGACATTGAGGTGTGCTCTTGAAGGAGCTATTTGGACATTGACCCCCTCTTTTACTCTGTCTTTGCTTCCTGATTGCCAGGAAATGTGCAGCTTTATTCCACTATGTGTTCCCCCCCATGATGTACTGCCATGCCACAGGCACATAAGCAATGGAGTCAAGAAATCATGGATTGAAACCTCTGAAACCATGAGCTAAAACAAACCTTTCCTCTTTTTAAGTCATTATGTCAGGTATTTCATCACAGTAACAGAAACTTGACCAACACCAATGACAACATTAGGAAAAACTTAGTAAAGGGACCCTTTATGTATTATCTTTACAACTCTTCTGTATATCTAAAATTATTTTTATTTTAAAGCAAAATGTTTTGAAAATTTTATCACCTCAGAATTTTATTAGCACTATTATTACTCTTATTATTATTATTGTACTTGAGGACTAAACCTAGGACCTCATATGTACTTTGCATGTGCTCTACCACTGATCTGCACCCCCAGGCACTTTTTGATTTTTTTTAAATTGAGACAGGATCTCGCTATATCACACAGGCTGCTTCTGGTCTCCAACTTTTGATCCTCCTATCTTTACCTTCTTATTTGCTAGGATTACAGGCATGTATCACCACACCCAGCTTTATGAGTATTATTAAATAAGTTAATACGTATAGAGCACAGAAAAAGCACAGAATAAATGTCCAATAAATATCTACTGTAATTTTTGTTGGTGCTTTTATTTTTATTACTACTTGAGAGTTATCAAAGATCATAGCCTTCAATATGGGTTGTGACTAAACATCAACAAAACAAAAATCCTTACAACTGGGTCAGCACGAAACTTCACAATAAATGGAGAAAAGATTGAGGTTGTCCAAGATTTTACTTTTCTTGGCTCTATAATTAACACCTGCGGAAGCAGCAGTCAAGAAATCAAAAGACGCATTGCTCTAGGAAGAGCTGTGGCAAAAGATCTCTTTAGAGTATTGAAAAGCAAAGATGTCACATTGAAGACGAAGGTGCGTCTGACTCATGCCATGGTATTTTCAGTGGCATCATATGGTTGTGAAAGCTAGACTTTGAACAAGAGAGACAGAAAAAGAATTGATGTTTTTGAGCTGTGGTGCTGTAGACATCTATTGAATATACCATGGACTGCCAAAAGAACCAACAAATCTGTCCTAGAAGAGGTACAACCAGAGTGCTCCTTGGAAGCAAGAATGGCCAGACTGCGTCTTACACATTTTGGACATGTAGTCAGGAGAGAACAATCCCTGGAGAAGGACATCATGTTTGGGAGAGTGGCAGGTCAACGCAAAAGAGGAAAACCCCCCACCAGATGGATTGACACATGTCTGCAACAATGGGCTTAAACATAAATAAGATCGTTTGCCTGGCGCAGAATTGGCAAGTGTTTCGATCTGCTGTACATAGGGTCACTATGAGTCGGACTCGACTTGACGGCACCTAAAACAACAACAAGAAGCATTTGTTTTCCATTGAA
This sequence comes from Pedetes capensis, assembly GCA_007922755.1. Lineage (NCBI taxonomy): Eukaryota > Metazoa > Chordata > Mammalia > Rodentia > Pedetidae > Pedetes > Pedetes capensis. The sequence continues at coordinate 14,046 of VMDO01029234.1, read as the reverse complement.
CTGGTTGAAAATTCTAGTAACGTTTTCTGAGAGTAAATTTCAATTTTTGTAAAATATTGAACAATGTAAAAAGTAAAAATAATTTTAATGACACAATGTAGACATATTTACTAATTTGTGTTTCATTTCCTTTCAGTATTTTCTAATACCTACATATTTGTCCATAAAATGTTACCAAGGTAGTTTTTTACCAAGTCCTACAGTAAGCTGTCTTCTTCTGAAAGGGATAACAATATCAATTAATACTTATTATATGTATACAATTAATACTTATTATATATATACTTATTGTTATATAGATTCTTTTAGATATTTTAGCTATGTAATTTCACTTAATCATCACAATGTCATGATGAATATATTTTTATTATTAAGCACATTTTACAGAAAAAGCATGATACAGTTTGGACATGGCTTGTCCCTCAAAGTGTCATGTACTCAAAGTTTGATCCTAATATGGTGGCAGCAGTGGGAGGTGGTTCCTCTCAGAGGTGATTAGTTAGATAAGAGAGATTAATGCTTTTCTTGGAGGAATCACTTCTTTCTCTCATGGGATTGAATTAGTCACCATGAGAATAGGTTGTTATAAAATGATTTTGACTTCCTCAATTCACTCTCCTGTCTCCTCCTTCATGATGTGACTTGTCTTGCATGTGACCTAAACATATACTGCCATTCAGTATGTTATAATACAGCCAGGAGGGGTCTTGCCACCAGAATTGTAAGACAATACACCTCTTTTCTTTATACATTAGCAAGTACGAGGTAGTTTGTTATAACAGCATAAAATGGTCTTAAACAAAGAAGATGAAGAAGAGTCAAGTTAAAGGAAGCTAGTCTTACTATTAGTAAGTAGTATATCCATGGCTTGCACTGGTCCTAGATTCCATGATGTTAACTACTATATGAAGACCATATTGTCTTCATAGGATTGCTTTAATAAGTTATCCAAAGCACTGCAAATCAGAAAACTTTCAGACATCACTTGAGTTTTATGGGCCCTGGCATCATATGAAATGGTAGTATATGTTCCTGTGAGTACAGGCTTGTATTTTGCAAACTCCCAATCTCTCCTGACCAGTTTAATGCTAGGAAAGAGTTCCCTGCAATGCAAACTGGGAAGAGTAGTGGTCTTGGTTCTGTTTCAGCTTCTCCTGTGGTGGAGTCCTAGAAGTCAGAGAGTATGTGAGGGGTTTCTAACTGTTGTCCCATCTTGGGCAGACTTGGGTCTTAAATGTTTGCCAACCTCTCTGTTCTCACTTCTAGTAAGAAATATATGTAAAATGTTGAAAGAGTGATGGAAATACTTATCACAGGCTCTTTGACTATTTTCCTATTAGCTGATGCATCCCTGTGATAGAGAAAACAACTGAATAAAACTTTTGGGAAGAAAAGATTTATTGGGGCTCTCGGTTAGAGGGTCAATGGTGGTGGGACAGGTACTGCAGTAGTAGGCAGCAGGGCAGGGCCCACGGTAGAGAATCTCACATCTTCGCAATCAGGAAGCAGAAAGAGACCACAACCGTCGGTCTAGATAGAAAACACCAAAAGCTCATCTCACTCACTTACTTCAGCTAATTTAGAATCCCAGCTCCTAAAGTTCTATAGCCTCCATAAAAAGCACCATGACCTGGAGACCAAACGTTCAAACACATGACATTTGAGGGACATTTAGATCCAAACCACATCATCTTCTGAGGAACAAAAAGAATTGAAAAAAATTCATCTAAAATTTTGTGTGAAGACCTTAACTGCCACATACTGCACATAGAATTTATTTATCTGTTATGTGAGGTGGTATTTGCAGATAAGAAGAGCTTGATAGAGTCCCAGCCCATTCAAAAAACTTCTTGGCTTAAAACATCAAGGAATAAGAATAGAGTATAATCAAATCCAGGCACAAGTATTTACAAGTTTATTGGCAAAATTAGCACATATTGACTAGCATTTTTCTGAGTGTCTTGTTCTTAATGAATAGCATCATGTGTTACATTGTATTTGAGTACTGATGGAAGACTGAGCTAATAATTCTTTTATGCTTGCAAGCTTTCTAGTTGTCTGTATTAACCATGCAGCATAATTAATGCTGTATACTAAAAATAACAAATTTGAGCACATTGAGTGTTTCTCTCTCTTCTAGTAGCATGCCATCTGATTATTTTTGGAAGTAAATTTGAATAGCCATATATATGATAATTAAGAAGGTAATAACTGTGCTTTTTGCACAAATAATTCAGTCACTTCATCAGTTACAAATTGTGCTATGTCTATTAAGTATTTGAGGTAATGTAATTTGTATGTCTTGGTCTTTTCTCAGATGCAAATTCTTGAGACTTGACTGTATTCTTTTCATATCATCATTATCAGAATAAAAGTCATACTAATACATAAGCACTATCTCTCTATGTGTACTTTCTTAGCTGGAACTCATTGTACTTTCCTAGCTAGAACTCATTGTTCCTCCAAGACCTACTGTAGTACTAATCCTATGGCACGTGCTATCTATTGCTTTAGATAGTCATATCACATTGTCTGAACTTTCAAACTGAAATGCACTTTTACTAAACCAATTATTATTGGAAATATGAGACAATAATAAGCTTAAAGTAATTATTGTTTTTATAACATAGAAAATATGTTTTGAATATGTTTGCATTCTTCAGCTTTTCCAAGGCTTTGGCCTAAGAGGTATTCATTAAGAATCTGTTGAATAAGCAAATTGATGATTTGTATAGCTCTATTATATTAATAAACTTTATCTTGATAAGATAGAAGAGAGCCAATAGAACTGAGAGGCTTCCTTTAGAATGCTGAACCAACAGACTCATTTAGTCAGCCAACATATTCAACATAAATTGAGGCAAAACAAAGGGAAAAGAAAGTTCAGTATTGATGAATATTACATTCATTGAATAGGTCATTGGTAGCTTATTACTTAATGAATGTTGAATGGAAAGATTAAGCCACTTGTTTACTGTGACAGTTGCAAAATTTAACTGTACAAATTACTCATATTCTATATGCTGTTTTTCTTGTGCTATACATCAAGGAAAATACTTATCTTTGTTATTTGTAAGACAGATTATGCAAATGATATAACCACAACATAATTTCCCTGGCTTTTAATTTCATTTTAGCAAAATTCTAGAGAACATGCTGATCCAATATTAAAAATTCATGGCAATAACATCCTTCAGTTTTCTCATTATTGGGAATAATGAGATCACCTTGAAAGAGGTCAGTAAAACTGTTCCTTGTGCTTGCCATTTGCTGGCTTCAGACAACTGAATGCTGAAACAATTGGACATATAGAAATTGCATAATAGTGTAGTACAAGGTCAATTGCCAATATAAACTTTTCATTCAAAGGGTTTCCTATATTTTGAAATGCACTTATATAGCTCACTGATTTCTTGGTAGTTTATGGAGCATTGAAGTATTATATTCATAGAAGTTAAAAAATCCATGAAGCAAGAAAGAAGATTGAACATATAATCTAGAATGAAGATGACTATCAACTAGAAAGATGTCCAGCTTTCAAACTGGGAGACAAAAGACATTTCTATAGAGTGGTAATTTTGTAGCACATGGAGCTCCAATATGATATGAAATGATAATGCTCAATGCAATAGATTTCCATTTAATTTATTTAACAAGTTATTTAATGATTCACACCTCAGCATTTTCAAATGAAAGCATATAAGAACTTTGACATCAATACACCCTGTCCAACAAATTGGAAGACCAATGCCAAAAAAAGGTATCAATTTTCATCATTTTCATATAGAGACTGACACACCAATTTAAGATTGGACAAAGATAGTAGAAGAGTGTTAAACTCCCTCAACTTGTATTATCCAGGGATTTTAGACCAACTAATTAGTTTCTTATATCTAAGCACAGCTTATATTCTATGTATGGATTGAGAAGAATGAATCCTTTCAAAAGACCAATAATTAAAAAGAAAATAACATTGTCTTAAATCAAAAATGAAATAAAGCCAGTTGCTGGGACAACACTGTAATCCCAGCAACTCCAGAGGAGGATCATGAGTTTGAGGCCAGAGGCAGCCTGCACAGCTTAGGAAGATAATGGCTCAAAAGCAAAAACAAAAAATGAGGCAGAGGATGTAGCTCCCTGATAGAGAACATGCCTAACATACACAGGGGCCTGAGTTCAACCCATAGTACTGCTAATTAATTAATTAATTAGCTTATTAATTAACTAATGAAAGACATACTAGTATATGGGTAGGAATGGTTAAACTCTGGGACTTTTGCGAACGGAAAGGTGTAGACATAAGTCTTAAGAACATATTTATTTGTACCATATGCATGTAGTGGCAGAATACAGTACTAGATCTGAAAACAGGTATTTCCTGAATTCTGTTATCAAAGCATCACTATGCTGGATGATAGCCCACAACAACTGGCCAGCGGAGCATGAATGTCCTTCCCACACCCATAGAAATGGGATAGGATCATTGCTCAGCATCTTCTTCTTCATGTAGACTTTGCATATGGAACTTTTTGGAACTTTCTGTATTCCACACATGGCAAGATTTATTAGATTTCATAGAAGGATGAATTTAGAATCTTATGTTCATTCAGAAAAAATTTTTCATTATGAAAAGCAAACTCAACTTTTTTAAGGTTGCACAAGAGACCAGTTCTATAATTCTTTGATTTCTATTAAGTCCAATGACCCAGAGAGAATTATTTCAGTGAATGGTAGAGCTATAATTCACTTCCTCAGTCAAGACAATTAGTTTTTTATTGTGCTCATTCTGAGGTTTGAGAAATGCTTGGAAGTGTTAAAAAGATTATATACTCAGCCTAAGAAAATACTACCATCTGCTATACAAATCCAATATCCCAGTCAAATAGTCAAAAAGGGAGCTGTTTATCATTCTCATTCTGTATAGACTCAATGAAATTATTTGCTGAGAATTATAGAACAAGTTAGTAGAGATAAAAAATAACTCTACCTTGAGAATCACTAGCAATTTTCTGTGTTCAATAACAACCTTAAAATACTGTAAAATTATAACAGCTTAAAGATGTAGGGCTGTATGTGAAAACAGCTGGAAGAAATGGAAGAAAGTAGTTAATAGTTATTGATAATGTTTCCTAAATTGTTTTCTCTAATACAGTAATACTTGTAGTACTAATTTGTTGTTGTTGTTGTTGTTGTTAGGTGCCGTCGAGTCGGTATCCGACTCATAGTGACCTTCTGTACAACAGGGGAAACACTATTGTCAGTGTTTCTCTGCTGTTCATAGGATTTTCAATGGCAGATTGATTTTTGGGAGGGGGTTGCCAGGTCCTTCTCCCAAGCCTACAGCTTCTGGTGTTCCCAGGCAGTCTCCCATCCAGGTACTAACCAGGCCCGACCCTGCTTAGCTTCTGAGATCTGACGGGATCGGATGCCACAGGGCTACAGCTGCAGGCACTAATTTGTGGTAGTAGCTATAGTAGCAATGGTAACTATAGGAACTGGAGGTAAAAGACAAAGGAGACAGTATGACAATGCACTTGGTACTACACTAATATGCTAATCACTTTACATTCATTATTACGTCAAATGCCAAGTCAATGCTGATTTTAGTACTAGGGGAAAAAATGAAGCTATTAAGAAACTTGAGAGACCCCAAAAGTATATTCTTCAACTTGCCTGCCATTACTCTGAAGCAAGTGAAAAATAAAACAGAAGAATAAGTCAGCTTGTGTCCAAATATTTCCTTTTTGTTGATAGAGTTGACATAGGAGGATGCCACTTGTATTTGTGCCAAGCGGGTTTCCCAATGACTGCCTAAATTGGACAAATTGACCTACCTTATAGTTGCCAGGCAAAGTGTATGTTCCTTAGAACAGTTCCCTCTGAAGAGGGAGGAAACATGGGAGGGCTGAGCTATGGATACTGCACTTCTCATTCTACTCATTTATCTGTTTCCACATTCCTAGAACATGTAGAATGTTGCACCAGGGATACCTCAGGAGTGCAGCACTAATGAGCTTCAGGAATGAAGAGGAAACATCCTGTGGAAATCCAATGTCTATAGATTGTTCTTGCCTCTTGCTTTATTGCTTGCTTAACCCAGGAGGCTTGCTTGCTTTGCCGAGACAAATCAGTGATCACAATGTGGTGTTAGCTCCCCCTAAGCATGAGGCCAAAAGTCTATGGAAGAGTCCCACTGCACTTACAGTAAAGTTTTCCCCTAGGCATAATCTCCACAGTTTGAAGTATGATCTTGACCCAGTGATCGAGAGTAGAGGTTTTATCCCCAGAAGACAAGTTTAGATCCTTTCTCTGAAGATTAGGAAGTAGATGACAAAATATGTTATTTAAAAAATAAAAATAAAAAGTTTATTTCATTTTATTATATTATCATGATAATATATTCCTCCAGGGAGGTACGATCTATGTTAAATTTTCTATTAGCCCTTGAATACTAGTCTACTTGCACCCATCATGCTAGATATTTCCAGAAAAATCCTTACTATATATTATATTGGTAATGAAGAAAAAGAATTTATTTTGATGATAAGAGAGGACTAGTTCTGAATGGTTAAGGGCACCATCGTGAAGGGATGAGAGGCTAAGAAATATGTGAAACTGGTTATTAGTAGTAGCAGAAGTTTTCTTATGGAAGGGTGAATAGGAACATGATTCATACCAAATATGACATCAGTTCAAAAGTCTAATGAATTACATTTGAAGGACAAGATCAGTTTTGTCAGTGAAGTGTTGAAAGGTTTGATTATTGTTGTACTTTAATCTGTTCCTTTATATTAAAATGAGGCAATCTGGTCCTTTTTTAAAACCATGTTTTGTTTGTGTTTTGTTTACTTCAAGATCTAGCAAGTAACCCATCACACAAATCAGAGTTAATTTAATCTCCAGTTGGCTTCCTTAATTAAAATAGGGAGGAGATGAATTCTCTTATGTTGCCTATAAATATATCTTACAAAAATAGAACAATTTACAAAAGTGATATGTTATGAGTGATGAAATCTATTCAAAATTGAAATCAGAAGATGTTCATTCATTTACTCATTTGAGGCAATATCTTTGATGGCTATTAAATTTAAAAATAGCAAACTATTCTTAAGAGACAATCTTATAATGGGTTCAAATTTCTCAAAAGAAAATGTCAGGGTACAAGTTCGTTAGCTCGCTCTTTCTTTCTTTCTTTCTTTCTTTCTTTATTTCTTTCTTTCTTTCTTTTTCTTATGGAGGGTTTGTGAGACAGAGTTTCTGTGTGTATCCCAGGCTGGCCTTGAATTCTCTATATAGCCCAAGGTGGCCTAGAACTCATGTAACTCCTCCTACCTCAGCCTCCTGAGTGCTAAAATTATAGGTCTGTGCCACCAAGCCTGGTTATCTTCTTTTGCAATTCCTTCCTTAGTCATTTGAATGGAGTCATTGATGATCCCACCAAATCATTTCTCACTCAGTATTCAAGGAAAGAGATCTCAAAAATGCTCATTTGAAATGTCTTTTCTTTTCATCTTTTGAGGAAGAATATGAGGCTTCCAGACTTAAAATTTTCCTTAATACTGAAAGTATTTAGAGAAGATGTTGTTGTTGTTGTTAGGTGCTGTCGAGTCGGTATCCGACTCATAGCGACGCTCATAGGGTTTTCAATGGCTAACTATTTCGGGATTGCCTTGGGAGTGGATTGCCAGGCCCTTCTCCCGTTTTTGCGGTGCTGGGAATTGAACTCGGGTCCTCAGAGACTGCAGCACAGCGCTCTACCCACTGAGCTAAATCCCAGCCCATTTAGAGAAGATAGAAAAATTAATTTGTTAAAATACCACTTAATTTTTTATATGTACCTGAAACTATACTAAAAGTTTAGGATATACTAAGGAACATGACATAATATTCCAAGATAGTAGAGCCCAACTGTAAATATATGCTCTAAATTGTGTTTTAAGCAAATAAAGCAAAATTAGAAAGGATTTTGTATATACAACTAAGAATTAGGAATTATGAAGTCTAAAATTTAAATATAGAATTTATGGATCTTGAAGGGTTCCTATAATGACTGAATTTATAGCATACATAAAAGTTTAAAAGAAAAGAGAGAAAGCTCTTGGGTGCTGAGTTTAAGAAACCGAGTTTATTTCTCAACACTGTGCTTGATATGCTACTTGGGCATCGTGGTCCACTTTCCCAGCAAGCAGTTGAAAATCTGGATCCTGGACTCAATAAAGAGGACCAGCTTCCACGTATAGATTTGAAAATGCTTTCTTGTGATATTTGAAATGTAACTAGTGGAGTCTTCTCTACTCATTGGTAATATTTCACCTATAGAGAAAACAAGAGTGAGACACCATGTTGAACATGGAAATTAGTACAATAATGGGAGAGATTTTAGAAGCAGTGGTTTCTCAAAGAGTTCCAAAGACAGATGAGAGTTACTATAGGGACCAATATTCTAGACAACCTTTAAGCTATAGATTATGTACACTATCAGATATATTCCTAGCAGTATTAAATATAGATAAAGCTTTTTTTATTAGTATTTTGAGACTAAAGGAAATAAGAACTAACTTTATGGATCTATTTTGTTGAACAAATTCATGGGCTAAAGATAATATCTCAGAAGTGATATTATGTAATATGTTTCCCTAGGTGCTCATAAATCCATTATTCTGTGTTATTCAAGTGACATTTGGAAGGTTCTGAGTGTTATTGGCTAAGAGAATGACTCAAACAGCTATCTATGAGTTAGTGTCCCTTTAGGGTGGCTATGATTTGGACCTGACTCAATGACCCCTAACAACAATAACAACAACAACAACAATGTACATTGGTAGTTTTGTCTCTTGCCCATAGGTGTGTATTGGTTTCCTCACAATGACCATAATAGCTTACTCTTTTTCTTCTCAGTTTCCTACTCATTTTCAGTCATAAATAATCTTCTAAGATCCCAGCTGAGAAGTAGATCAGTATTGGATAAACCTGAGAACTGAAAATTTAGAGGGAATTAAGCATCTGCCTTTTCATCAGAGGAAGCAGAAGCCACTTCCAGTACTGTAGAAGATGTTTATGTCAGAAAAAAAGTATTTCTAATTTATATATGAAATACATTTACCTACATATTTTCCAAGGTAACTACCTTATCCTTTGAATCTACCAGCTCTGGATTTGATGTTAAAGTTTGTGATACTATTAATATATCCTCTAAAGTCATACCACCCTGGCATCCAATCTTGTCAGATCTCAGAAGCCAAGCAGGGTCAGCCTGGTTAGTGTGTGGGTGGGAGACAGCCTAGGAATACCAGGTGCCAACCTGCCAGCCCACTCCCCAAACACTCAGCTATTAAAAACTCTATGAATAGTAGTTCACCACTGACAGTGCTGGGCATGGTACAGTGTTGGGGAGTGTTTTGTTCTGTAGTATATAGATTTTTGAGTCAGACCCAAATCAACAGCACTTAAAAACAACATTAATACATTATTTTTTTTCTTTCCCAATATATATGTAAAATGTTATTTAGGCCAGGTGCTAAAGCATATGCCTGTAAACCTAGCAATTCAGGAGGATGAGGCAGGAAGTTTGCAGGTTTCAGACCAGAGGCTTCCTGCACAACTTAAAGATACCCTGTCTCAAAATCAAAAATTTTTTTAAAAAGGGGCTAGGAGTTTGAATCAGCAGTAGAGAACTTGCCTAACATGCATGAGGCCTGGAGTCAACCTCCAGTACTGAAAATAAATAAGAAAAAATAAACAAACATTTCATTTGGTTAACGAAACAAGTAAAAATCATGTTGTAGAACTCACACATTCGAAGCAGTATTATATGGGAGAGGAGATGTATGTGTGAGAGAGAATACTATATTTCTGATTTAACAACTTTTGATTTAGTCAAGTTTGGTAACATCTTCATTGATGTTTTTGTGTTAGTTGCCTTCAGGACATATCTGATTCATAGCAACCCTCATAGGGTTTTCAATGGCTGATTGTTTGGGTATTGTCATGTCTTTCTCCTATTTTTGCAGTGCTGGGGATCGAACCAAGGTCCTCAGAGAGTGTGGAACAGCACTCTACCAACTTAGCTAAACCCTAGCCTCAATCCTCATTAAGAGAAAAAGTGAAAAATATCTCATAATATAAATTAAGAAACTGAAGAGTGGTGAATTTTATTAAATTCTGATTACACTGTAAGAACCTGTCTAATTTGCCTTTGTAATACACTTAACACAAGGCCTTGCTATCAGCAAGCCCAACTGAAAATTTGTAACTAAATGAAGGACTCTATGAATAATCACACTAATTTACGCAGTCACAAAATCTGCTCCAGAAAAGGTCTGTAAGTCACCCAACTTTCCAGAATTTAATATATATACATGAGTTTTTATTCTAACAATGCAAAACATGGAAAACTTCATTTAATGCTATGTAAAACATCTTCATAATTTAATGACCATTGAATATATTCCAGCAAAAGATAAGAAACATGATTAAACATAAAATTTTATCTTAAGAGCTAAAAAAATTATATATAGTAAATATAGCAAGATATTTCATTTTTGCTTGAAAAAATGCTTTGGGAATATTTTATCACTGTTTCAAGATATATAAACTACAGTCAAGGTCAATCCTTTTAAGTACTTGTAAAAATAAAAAGGTTGATTATTTCAGTTACAAAATTCAATAGTGTAATACTATCTTGTTGAAGAAAATGGCTGAATACCTGAATTTTTAGCAATGTGCATTTTCATAAACATTTAGTTTCTCATTGACACAATGCATTTGACTAAAATCATCTATTCTTTCAGAAAAATGAATGTATTCAAAAGCCTACTGTTCGTTGGTTATCAACAACAAAAAATTGTTCAGATTCTGACTTTGCTATGAGAACAGAATGTGCTTTTATTCCTTCCCTTGTCAACAGGAAGCTAATATTTTGACAATGGAAAGAAAATGAATTGCATTATTTTGTGACCAATATCATTTTGAAAATTTTATTCTTCTGGTGTAATATATATATTTTTTTCTCTAGACTATGAAAAAGAGCTCTCTGTGATGTAAGTAAGTGGGTGGAACTAATTTAGAATTACTGAGTCAATTCCTAGGAAATCAACAGTGGACTCTCAGTTTACACAATTCTCAGCAAAAAGGAATTCTCCATAATATGTGCACAAATATAGAAAATTTCAATGGTAAATTTTCTAGTGTTAACCAATAACTAAAACCTACTTCACTTATGCAACTCAGGTAACTTAGATGTTCTCATTTATGTTGAACATCTTTTATTTATGTGCTTCTCAGACTCTGAAAGATGTATAGTGATATGATTATTCTTGAAAAAAGCACAAGGAATGTAGTAAATCATTTCTGATATACTATTTGACTCAGGTATTTGCACTTAAAGCTAATTTTACATTTAAGAAATGATAATTTTAGGTAAAAACTAAACTATCACATAATTTTTAAGATAAAGGAGTAATCTGAGAAAATATTTCCAATACTGCCTGCTTGCTCAGATTCATTAACAGTAATTACCAGATACCCAGTTCGGTCAGAGGACAACTCATTATCTAAATATGCATCTTCCACATGAATCCAAGCCTTTATCTTAGTATCCAGTATCATTCTTTTGTATGTTTTGTGGCCAAATTATAGTTCCATAAGATTTTCTCTGCCAGCTTCATCAAACACCTACTTTGAACTAACCATAACTGTATTTTAGGTCATTATAGCTTCCCATATATACTTCCTTTAGAGATTTTCTTATGCTACATTGTTCTTTATTTGCCATTCTTGTTAGACCATATGCTCCTTTCATTGTTGCATGTTTATTTTTCTAAACAATTCATATCTTATTTCCATCTCTCCACTATTCTTAGTAAGTTAAGTCATACTCCATAAATTTCTTAGCATATTCTACCTGGCTGATATCTGATTTATTAAAAATCACTCTGTCATAAAATCCTGTAAATATTAAATATTAAAATATTTATAATTGATGACCCACTTATTTCAAAAAATATTGAGGCAGCTGTAAAATGTACCTACAGAGATATCTATGACAAACCAGAGTAATGAAACTGAATTTTACTAATCTCATTCAGTTGTCATTTACCTTTCGTCTTTGGATATGTGAAATCATTAATTCAGCATTAAATGTTAATGTGAAAATTTTTACATGTTATCTTTGGTCTTATATTTAATAGAAGATGAGAGAAGATTTACCAGTGTTTTAAAATATAACATCATAATGTCATATTCCAAATGTATTGGGACCAATTGGTTAACATTACAACATTATTCTGGAAAAAATTCTTGTCAAGGGTAATTCCAGAGGGACCTTGATTTAGTTATTTTGCCAGATGGATGTGTCAAGGCCTATATAAATGACTGTTGGCTCCCTTATGGAGGGAATAAATCAGCAAGTAGATATGAAGAATTCATAAGAGAGAGGCCTTAAACCTGAAAAATCTTTTTAAAGTGACATATTTATAAATAGTTCTGCACAGAAAAATGTAGCTAGAACTCTGAATTATTGATTTATTATGAAGAGATCAACATATAGTGTTATTGTTTTATTTAGAATTAGATTAAAGATATTTTAACACATGAAAATAATTAACATTGAGATAGTGGTGGTGCACATGAGCTTAGAGCAATCTCTTCATTTATTCATATCAATGGAAAACTTTTCAGCCTTTTATAATTAAAGATCATGTGGTTATATTTGTTAAATATGTGTATTTTTAACAGAAAGTCAGCTGTTGTTGTAAAAAAAATAATAACCTACCTATGATAATCAACTTAAAATGAGGAACATTTATTTTGGCTCACTGTTTCCAAAGTTTCCATGATCAAAGTTTCCATGATCAACTGGTCTCATTGCTTCTGAGCCTATGGCAAGAAAGCATATCATAGTGGGGAGCACAAGATGGAACAAAAAAGCAGCCTACCTCATAGCTGAGATGCAAAAGAAAGGCACCCACAAACTCCTTAAAAAATATGCCCCACATCCTAAAGTTTGTACTTTAAACTAGGCCCCATATTCTAAAGGTTGCACCACCTTCTAAGAGTGTCATAGACTAGCGACTAAGCTTATAACACACTGGGCTTTGAAGAACATTTAAAATACAAACTATAGCAACAAAGATGTAAAGTTTTGATTAACTAATTAGTATGGAAATGGTGCGATTTTGCAACCTTATCTGGGTAATTTTTTTTAACAACACAAAATTTTGACTATTCCAACTACAATAGCTCCTTCCTTTTGTTGCCTTACAAACTAGTGTCTGCACAACACACTTTTAGTGTAGAGAGCAAAATTCTATCTATCTATCTATCTATCTATCTATCTATCTATCTATCTATCTATCTATCTATTTATCTATCTATCTATCTATTCAATCGGTAGTAACAATAAAACTGAGACTTGTAACAAGGGACATGCTTCACTGCTTCAACTGGAACCCAGAGCATAATATTCACTGCCTTGTTTGGAAACCCCTACAAATTCCAGTCATCCTCAAGCATTATTTTTACTGATCTGGGTTTCTTGCCAAATGGCAAGATTGCTGAGGTCTCTGTACCAGGTTGTCACTCCCTTGTCAAGTGGTAATTATTAACACTGTCCATTCATGGTTATTACCAATAATAAAAGCACCAAAATGTGCCTAGTAATTTCTTTGAATTCCAGTCACTCCTCCCTTCCACAGTTAATGACATGCCACCATCTACTCCCAAAAAGCAGGTTCAAGTACCACTGCAGTATAGTAATTCCCCTTTTAACTTAAAATCTATTAGCAACAACTGTCAATGACTAGCTGGCAGGGCTTAGCCTGACTCCTAGCCACCCACGTCTGCATTTCTTTGCTCAAATGCCAGGCAGGTAAAACCTCCAGAAGCCGTCTTCAAAAAGTACTTACTGGAATTAGAGGATGACCACCCAGATTCTTCACTTCTGTTTAGTACAGCTGTGTGCCATGTGTTTTATACAGACTCATAGAGTTATCCTGTGAGACACAAGCTTGTCCAAAGTGGACGGGAAAGAGCAGGAAACAGCAGGAA